>JAQIWN010004351.1:0-11378 GCA_034699025.1 Entomobrya cf. arborea Gr-Col-00668 | reverse complement strand
CAGACTTGAAATTTTGGCCAATGGTTGCCCTTATCAAGGGTTACCTTAGGGCAAAATATTTTGCCCCTGACCCCACGGGTTTCGGGGCAAGGGGCAACCAAATTTTCAAAAATAGCAACTGGTTTGGCCCGTATCTCCATCATTTATTATTCGATTTTGGTAACCAAGGTACCAAAATGTTCAGAAGGAAATTCTACAGGTATATAAATTTTGAATTTTTGAAATTTGAATTTTTAAAGGAGTTACAGCTTTTTTAATATAGAAACGTATTTTTTTGCTGAGGTTTTTATTTTTAATGCTGTAACTCCTGTAAAAATTCGAATTTCAAAAATTCAAAATTTATATACCTGTAGAATTCCCTTCTGAACATTTTGGTACCTTGGTTACCGAAATCGAATAATAAATGATGGAGATACGGGCCAAACCAGTTGCTATTTTTGAAAATTTGGTTACCCCCTGCCCCGAAACGCGTGGGGTCAGGGGCAAAATATTTTGCCCTAAGGTAACCCTTGGCCAAAATTTCAAGTCTGTAGTCCATAGCCATTTATTTGTTTACCAAAACAGAGCTGGACTTGTTTATAATGAAGTAAAAATGAGAAAAGTATGATGTGTTACAATGAACATAATGATGGAAGAGATATTTTGATATCAATCTCTTTTCTCTTAAGCTACACATTCCCAGGAAAGATTACTTGATGGGTTTAATAAACAGATGTGTTTAGAGATATGTGTTACTGAATGATCAGGAATAAAGTGAAAAAGGAACTATCAGAGAATTCATTCTCATCTCATGTCAGATACTATTTTCTTAAGGACTTTTTTCAACTCGATTGAAATCCATGTTATGGAAAGGAATCTTTGACAGCCAAATACATTAGCTTCAAAGACCTTGAGGTGGTATTGTGCAAATATACCATTTACCAGGAAGTACCATCTTGGAGTTGGGGCTAATGCACAGATACTAATGTATAGGTATCGAAACTGTCGATAGTTGGCTTAAACTGGTGCAGTAGAATCCACTTATCTGAAATCAGTCACGTTACTCCCTACTACATGCCAATCCAACAAAGATTGAATGTGAAGATAGTGACAGTGATGGTGGTATTAAACGTGCACAAAAAAACTCTCCGGCTAAACCTAGCTAAATATAAATACAGTTACATTGGCTGCAATATAATAATACCCCGCCGGCTAACGTACCACTTTATTATACAGAACGTAGATTCTGCCTACAAACCTATGTAAGTGAAGACACAACTCAAGCGTTATGGAATAAAATGTGAAGATAAGTTAGTGCAGTTGAGGGAATCAGTTTGCGGAAACCAAAATATGACGTGGTTTTGTAGTATGCCGAATGTATGAGTTTCTTATCACTGCTGGGCTATATCACTGTTCCAAGCTTCGAACCTATCGTTTATTATTAGTAAACATGCCGTACGGTTAGATAGAAAATACAAGTTTATCGGAATTCTGAAATAGCATTTCTATGGGGAATAAAATTCGTTCAAATTGTTATGTGTTCAACGTATGTTATAACATAACAGCTCCATCTTTTACAATAAAGAAAATGAAGCAGATAGTATTCACTCATGTAATTCTGTGGAAATCGCAAATAAATATTTTTGGAACACAGTAAAAACATTTTTTTTGTAAAATTATTGTTGGCACAGGGCGATTGAATATAAGAATGCATGATAAAATTGTATGGTCAATATATAAAAGATCTTTCCGTTTACATTTTTACGGTCTCATGCAAAACTTAGTACTTCTTGTTGAAATCGCTGTTCCGTGCACATGAATACTACAGATTTGTTATTCATGCTAAGAAACTATGAATGAAATGCAAAGTATGTAATAAATCTTATTAAATTTAACTTGAACGAAACCATCGGTTGAGAAACTTTTCCACATGATGAAGAAACTCGATATTATTAAGTGAAACAAAATACTTGTGAGGATGGTTTTATGCTAATTTTGTAAAGCTGAAGTGAAGACGCCTTCCTCCTCCTCATCCTTGTACTTGGCTGCTCTCACAAAAAAAGACAATCTAACCTTTTCCAAAAGTGAATCCTCATTCTTGTTGAAACCAATATATTCTTTCATTATTATATGTTACGTAATAGTAATGATAGGGGCAAAAACTTTATTCCCTTCATTGCTCATTGTGGTTAGGAAACCCGAGGTCAGCGGCTTGAAATATTTTCATCGAGGTGCGGTTTCGTCATGGGTTTCAAGCAAGTGCTACACACTCTTCTTGGATTCCTTAGATTGTACAACAAGCTCATCTAGAATATAATACATGTAAAATTTTCTTTCTCTCTTAACTTTTCACATGCTCTCTCTCTCTCTCTCTCTGTCCCTAAAGAACAGTGGTGGTGGTGGCGGCGCGGGTGATGTGGGTGGTTAGTTGGAGGTAGTGGTGTAGAGTAGAGACTGTATCTCTGTTCTCTTCACTATTATGCTACTGTTATTATTTTAGTCTGATATTTTATTCGCATTATGAAAATACAAAGATAAAACACAATAGAAATGACGAGAAAAGGGAAGTTCCTTGACTGCGGGTGTGTGTGTAGAGACCACACTCTACTGCCTTTGGTTCTTTTCTTTTTTGCTTCTCCGTTGCTTGCGGTTTTGTAACTTGACAGTGGGAAACAGGAGAATCGCGAGTGAAGCAAAGTGTGAGGCTTTTTGCATATAATATTATTATCATCGCACTTGAGAGCAAAATTCTTATTTATAATAGGTTAACCGAACCTTTTTCTACTTACTTGGGTGATTACAAGAGTGTAATCATACATATGTGCAAATATATTGTAAAATGTATATAATACCACGATATAGAATAAAGTTAGTATGTGGTCTGGTCTACGAGTAAAAGTAAGAAGGTAGAAAAGGAGGTTTTTGATGTGGAAACTTACACACAAGAAGACATATTTATGGTGTATGGTGAATGGATCATATAAGAATACCTACAAACTACTTTATCTTACTTTTAAGATTTCCTCTAATATTCAGTCAGTTTGTGTATGTATATATTTGGTATAATATTATAGACAGAAGAACAAGCAATCTTTTTCTTGGGAAGGTCTTTCTCTTCTCACATGACCGCAGTCACCACACACCACGCTACTTTCTCAGCTTGCCTTTCATGCTATTATATACATATATCTCGTCCGTCTCTTTTTTGGTGTTCTCTAGAAAATTGTTAAGGAGAATAGTTAAAAGGCGAGTCTACGTGTTTATGCATATATGTTAGTGATGTAGCTTGGCCACATGACGTGGTGAGCTTTAGCAAACAAGTAGCTTCATATAATATAAATGTATATAGAGAGTGCGTGTGTATGGATGTTAGGGTGAGGAAGTGAGAGAGGAGAAGTGGGATAAAAGCCAAAGAATCACAAGAGAAAATAATTCTTGGAAAACCTTCTCCTCCTCTTATTCTTTGCTGTCTTCCATTTTCTCTTCATTCTTTTCATTGTGTGCGCACACATAGACACAACATAAGACTCTCCATCTACCAAGACCAATGTGTGCATGTTCGGAAGCTTAGCTAACTAAATTAGAATTAGGAAACAGAGAATGGGGATTCAACCATAATCCATGAATCAAATCAGACAGGGTCAAAAAGTTGAGTAAAGTAAGTGGATAGTCGTAGTAGTTGTGTGGTGGGAGGAGAGAGAGAGGAAGAACTAAAAGCAGAAAATAAAAAATAAGACAGAAGAAAAGAGAAAATAAGAGAGAGAAAAAGAAAGAAAGAGAGAATAAGGAAACACGTGTATTTCGCCTTTTCAATATAATAGTATGTACTTTTTGCAAAGGAACCACTTTTCTCCGTATTTTCTATGTACACAGCGGTATATAAAGTTATACCACAAAAGCTTCAACTTTTTTTATCCCTTCTTTCTCTCACAGAGAGAAAATACTACAACGAGAACGATGACTACACTGCTACAAAATATACTACTGTATATACCTACGTAGTGCTTCTGCTGGTTGACTTGGCTAGCTGTCAGATTCTTAAGTCAAGTGTACCGTGTAAATGGGAATGTTGGGAAATGGTGAAAGTTTTATGAGCAAGTAGCTTTTCACTTGGTTGTTATATACACACGCTTTGGTCTCTCGTAATATATACGAGCAAAGCTTTTTTCATTTAATGTTGTAGTAGCAATGCTGACTTAGTAGTTGGGTACTTATACTCGATGTAGAGAAGAAGAAAAACTATGTTGCTCGCTTTCTCTGCTCTTTTCTTCTTAGGATGACGACGAGTTTATTTCTTATTTCAAGTATTCTACAGGGAATGAAAAGAAAGTAGATACTTATAATAGCATCTTGAGTACAAAACTCTCATGTATGAAGAGCATAGAAAAAAAGGAGAAAAAAATTAAAGACAAGATTGGAGAATGCATATATTATAACTTTTTTATACAAGTGTGCTATACGCTTTAAAAGATATATGTACATTATGTAATATAAGACATTTTCTTTCACTTCTTGAGAAATGCTACAAGCTCAACAACAAGCAGGCCCGTTGGTACTTTATTATATCCTTTTTCCTTTTAGCAGTGCCACTCAATACAACACAAACTGTATAATAATATAATCTGTATATATAGTACTACTGGTACTCGTGTTCCCTTTTTATTTTTCACTTACACACGAGTGACATGAGAGAGAGAGAACTCCTTCATGCTTCCTTGACTCTTTATGGTATGGTATATATACATGCATTCATAATAAGTAAATATGCTTGCTTTAGAGATCTGCTGAGCTGAACTGTATTCAGAGTTTGTTCAAGTCAATCCGAAAAGGCGACAAAAGTTTTTTCTTCAATTTTTCTCTCCTACGTGTAATACTTTACTACAACACCGTCTGTGTACTTTTTACTCTTTTCCCCGTCTTTTATTTTCGTTGCTCGTCTTCTTATCAGGAAGCTTAAGAAAAGAAAAAAAAGATGAGAAGGAGAAACTGAGAGAGAGAAGGAAAAAATGTCTATAACTGTGTAATAGTGGTGTGCTATGCTTAAAATGTACATATATTGAGAGAAAGTAGATGGAGATCCCATAAAGAACAGATTGAGTCTTTCCTTTTCATTTCATACAAAGCGGATTTGGGGAAGCCTCTTTAGAAACTCATTCATCTCCTTACTGGCTCTTTTGCTTCTTTTAGCATAAAACCATTCGTCTTGTGTCATCTACAGATCACTCCATCTCACTCACTCTCAGCATTTTTTATTGAACGGAAGAGAGAGAGGGAGTGCGAGCGAGAAAAAAAGTTTTTATTTCCCCTTATCCAAAATGCAAATACATTCTTTTCACACAAGTCAACTAAGAATGGGCGTTATATACTAAAGTTTCAGTATGAAAACGAACAAATCTATAACTCTCTTTGTCGTCAGCTACCACCACCACTACACATCTACATTAACTTTGTGTAAATGTATATATATGATTATAGACGATCCCTTAATGCTAAATGGTAATATTGTGCACGAATGAGTTGAAGAAAAAACTTTAAAATTAATCTCGTTCTCGAGCATGTCGTCGTCTTCTCCTCTCTTCTCATTTTTAAGACGCTTTTTAAGATGTCTCGAATCTTCTGCGTTTTTCTTTTCCTCTTAACTGAAGATTTTATCTTTATTCCAATAGAAAGAACAGGAAAAATACTTTTTTCGAATTTCTGTTCGCTTCTACTTTCTTCCGAAATCCGTAGAATACATTATAATAATAAGAAAAGCTTTTGTTTACGCAACTCACTCACTTCAGTAATAGCAAGTCTTCTATTTATCTACTAAAATATTCAGCTAATGATGATTGTATTGTGAAATTCAGCAAGCGGAAAGTAATGGAAAACTTGTTAATGATAGTCATGAACGGAATTTCCTTAGAATTGTGTAATTGGTATAAATCTTTGATGTTTTTCGTTTATTTGTTTTCTTTTTCTTATAAAATCTTATGCAACTTACGGAGTAATGGGTATGAAACTAGTAAATAAATAAGTTGGTAATTAAGTCCTATTATTTTTGTTTATTTTCTAGACGGAGATTTCCAAACGACTCAATGCAATTATTGCACAAATTCTACCCTTCCTTTCACAAGAGGTAAGTGAAACAAGTAATTTTTATCTTTATATGCTTCCAGTATTCTAAGCAAGATATGCTCGGCTAGATTTAAATTTTGTCGGTGTACTGAGCTGTTCCATTTGTTGTACATGCATTATGTATGAAGAGATAACACATAATAAAGTGAAAAGAAGGAGGTGTAGAGTTGCGAGTTAATTAGCATATTTATTGTTTTCATTAGCACCAGCAACAAGTGGCTACAGCCGTGGATAGAGCCAAGCAGGTGACGATGACCGAGCTGAATGCAATCATTGGGGTAAGTGACTGCATCCCATCTACTCGTTTTTCTTATTAATAGTTATAGTGTAGTTTTATGTGTAGTAGTGTCCATGATTTACATGTTGAAGTTTACGACTTCCCAGCTTATTCGTTGTATTTATTTTTTAAACCATAATTATTATGCATTGAAAATACTTATTTAGTCTGTAAGTTTACACCTTTCTTAATTGCTTTTTTGTACGACAAGAAAAACAAGCAATGACAGGGTTCCACTGTCTGACACTGACAATAAAGTTAAACCTAATACCTTCATGGTTTAGTCGCCAGCACATCCATTCCACCATCCCAGTTGCCAGTCAGTCGCCAACCAAATGTAATGCATGTGCTGCTTAATTTGTAGAATGTGTGGTCAAGCACTTCAATATTCACGGTTTATTTTTTATGACTTAGGGTAGTGCCGGAGTTTTATGAGCAGAACATGTCATGTTTTATATAATACGGCAACTGACAATGAGTGGTCAAATATTTCAAAATTAAAATACGCTCATCATTCAAAAACAATTAAATTCTTCACCGTGACTAAAATGATTATTTTCAAGCACAAATAAAAGTTCCTCTGCGTTACTCCTTTCTTCGTAAAGTTCTTTCGTATATTGATTTCCTAAAATCATCATCTATCAAGTTTTTGATTACTTTTTATTTATTCGCTAGTCTACCATTACATCCACACTACGGTCTACGTAAGTACTTCAGTTACGAAGCCCCTGCTGCTACCTTTCTTTTGTAAACGTCAAAATAACAGTGGCTTCACGAGTAGCAGGGATGTAGAGAAGGTTTATCCATAATATTTTCCATGTTTGATAGTTTTACAAGCATAAGGATAGTGCAGTGTACTGGCCTGTTGTAAATTTCAGCAAAATGCTGGCCGTAATTTTAAAATGCAAATTAATAATGGCCGTTTAACAGGTCGTAAGCACAAAACCCATTTCTTGCATAAATAAACCATAAAGACGAACGAAACGTTGCACAAAATTAGTACAGAAAATGAGTCCTTTAGGTCATAAATAAACAATTATGCAGAGTATATCTTGATTGCTTCCCGTATGAATTTTGAAATGGTGTGTCCAAATAACATGTTCCATGGCTCCGTGAATAATAGCTTTTTTGTAACTTAAAGAGAAATTAATTTAGCTATGTCTACAGACACACCAGTGCTATGGGTGTAGACAGATTCAGTTCTAAAGAAAGGACGTGTGCAGTAGAGTAGTGAGTACAAAGTGATAAGAGAAGGAAACTCTCATTATCATTTTATTACCACTTGCACCATTACAGCTACCTCTATCATCTTTTCAAAAGTTGTTGGTAGTGTAATAACAGTAAGTACTTGTTGTGTAAGATGACGATGGTGATGATGATGGCGTGTATTTAATACTTGTAGAACGACGCGGCGACGGTAGTTGTGTGGTGTTAGTAAAATGATTCCCCCTTTTTCCTGTTTACAATATACCCAAATATCCTCTTTTCTTCTTGATTATATTATTATCTAATCTTATCATCTCTTCCTTGGCCTTAGTCGCGGCCTGTTTTGCTTTTATGTATCTTGCGTTTTTCTATTCAATTTAATTTTATCTTTAACATAGCGCAACCTTGCCTGAACAATAAGAATAATTAACAAGTTTGTAAAGTTTTCTTCTGCTCAGAAAAGCAGCGGCTCACTCTTTCTTAACACTATGCCGGGGGATAAAATGTAATAATTATTATTGCTGCCTGCTTAAAGGAGCGTGATTCTGTTTACTTGACTTGGAAAAAGAGAAGGCATGTCTAGATAAGTATCAACTTCCGTTTTTAGTAACATTCTTAAAAAGTTTTTTTTGTTGTTGTTTGTACATAAACCTTCGCTCGGTTAACTTTTACTGCTTCAGGAAAAGTAAATAGGTTAAATCAAATGAGTAAAGTAAGTGAAGCAAGCATAACAAAATATTTTTTCGCTCCAAAAATTCAATCATTCAGGCTTGTTTCGGTGTGTAAGTAGAATCTATAATGCTGCTATTCAGCTTTTATGATTATGATACTACTCGGCTGCTCATAAAATGATTTATAGTTTGTGAACTAATGATACAATATGCCTTGACATATTCTCCGGTGGCGTGATAACAGAGAATTCCTTCCAAGGTGTAAACTCATCTCTTATACGTTTGTATATGTACACCATACCAGAGTTTCCAAACCCTTTTACTTTGTGTAATATGTTTTTATATAAAGGTTCATTTTAATAATAGCTTTTCTTATATAACTATTAGGATTTCCCTGTAAGGAAATAAGAAATCATGCATGCGTGTCGGAAGAAATACCAAGTCATTCAGTCAAAGATGGTGATTATTATTTTGTCTTCTTTATAACACTCACGTAATTCTCATATTTAGAGGTATATGGTTTATATAAATGTACTTATTTTCATTTAGCCCAACCAAGCCAGATCGTCTACAATTTACCTGCTTACTTTATTGTGCCTCTTTTCTTCCTAAAGCTTCTCTGTTGCTGACAAAAGAAAAAGGGAATAAATGTGCGAGAAGAGAGGAGGGCTGGATAGGCTAGATAATTTTGGTCCATGGTCCATGAACTGTGAAGCGAAACGAAGCGTGACTGGAATAAGCCTTTTGTATTCATTATAATAACTCTCATCTTATTATATTTGTCTCTCTCCAATAACATCTATCTTCGCAGCAACCTCAACCATGAGCAGTTAGTTGTTATTCTTCCGTAACAAACTAAAACACAGCTACATGACTGCAATATAAAAAGTTCTTAAGCTCTATATATTTCAAATGTATATCTGTCTCTCGCTCTCCGTGTGTGTGTGAAGTGAATGGATGACGGAACAAATCATATAAAACTTTGTTAATAACAGTAATAATGCCTCGTCAGCACAACACACAGGTTTCCCTCATCCTTTTTGATACTTTCATTTTGTCTGTCCGCATTTTGTCCTTGTCTTCCGAGTTATGAATGAATGAATTCAGTGGCAATGTGAGGGAGCAACCTTCAACAGAAATATCATTGAAACCACACGTATGGTCACAGACAAAATACACAGATACATTCATACATGCTTGTAGGGATTTACCATTTTAAGAGGAGTTAATTCGTTGATGGTGATACACTACACTCGTCAGCAGACTGGGGAATATAAATCTTTTGAGGAAAGGGATTAAAGATAGTTTCATTGTCCCCTTGCCTTTTTGTTGTGAGTAATTCAAAAAGTATTCATCAGATTACATTATTTTGATGGCTACGTGTATAGTAGGGGTGGAATGGCTTATAATACTTACAGCAAGAAATAATAGGGGTTATCTTATATAATATGTTGTGTTAGCGAGCAGTTAGGTAAATCTGTATAGTAAAACAACATGATAGAGCTATTGATATATTGCGCATTACATATTAGGCGAAGAGAAAAAGGGTAAATGGTATTAGATATTTATGAAGCATGAAGTGCTGGAGTGTGACAATGGCTACCACAGGGAGTCCAGCCGAGTTCTCTTATCAGGAAAAAACATTTTCATTATGAAATATGCTACTTTTTGGTGAACAATTTTGCCTTATAATCTGTTATTATTGAGTTTAGATTGGGGAATGTTGGCGTGTTTAGTTTGTATGGGCGCATGTATAAATATAATTTCACATATAGTGGACAAATATGAACGGAGAAAGACTGTTAATAAAAACGTATTTAATCCTGAAATGTGATGTCCCACAGGGTTTTGTTTCCATTTTATGGGGAATTTTCCATTTCCACTGAGATAATAGAGCATTAAGAGAATGGAAGAATGTAAAGTAAAGTTTAATAACATTTGTTGCACGCTCACGTATATGACGTAGTGTTTTGTAAGTTAAGCAGTGAAATTGCTTTGCCTTCTAACAAAAGCAAAAGATTACGCAGATGCAGCTACTATAATCACACGTTACGAAATGAATGGACGATATTGTTGTATTGGTGTGTACTTATAATTTCTCGTTTTAATCCAGGTATTGTAGTAAATACCATTTCTAAAGAATCATATTTCCTTAGTGTAACGGATATTTTTGTTATTGCTTGTTTTTCATCATTTAAAACTTTGATTGGCCTGTAGCATACAGTTAGAACAACAGATCGTAAAAGAATGAAGTAATAGATTTGAAACGATTCGGATTCCAACTTTCAACCAGTAAATTGTGGCTCCGTAGCATTTTCATAGCGATATGGTCGAATTTCACTAGCTACATTTATTCAATATGGGCTTGCTTGTAGATTTATTTAGCATTTATTTTTTGAAAACTTTTAATTTTAATTCAAAGTGTATCTACTTTGTAATGTGGTTGGCATTATCAGCTTGATATTGTATCATAACTTCACACGTATTTTTGATGCATGAATTATTATACAATTTTTGACGTTTACCTTCTTTTTATTTTCAGCAACAGAGGCCGGACCTTCCTAGATTATTGGTAAGTTTTTCTTATTTGTTCATTTTCTCTCAGTTTTCCAGCACTTGATGTATCGTGCACGTAGTCAGTAAATTGTTTTTAGATATGAACTGTTCCTTGAAAAGTCGGTGGTAAAATTGTAAACATAAAACAAATCATGAACAAGTAACCCTTTACCTTTTGGAAGTTTAAATAGATGGAGCCTTGTTGGATGTTGGAGGGTAAAACATTGATCCCTAAACTTAATGATGTCGTTAGAATATTTGAAAGCAACTACAAGACCGTCAAGTAGAAATAAAGTGCATGTTGTAGTCCTACGTAATTGAGTTCAGGTCATGTCAGATCAAATGAATGTTTTGCCAACATTTTTCCCCAGCATTTTCTTGGAATACTGGGAAAGTACATAGATTCATGCGTGCATATCTTTATATACCCATTTTCATAAAAAAAATCTACACGCATGAATTCATTTCCATGTCTGTGTGCTTATGTTGCTCATCATCCTAAGAATAAAAAAATAAGTACTACGCTGAGGTGAGAGTCTCTTCTTTTGCATTTTCATTTGTTGTGGAGCAGA
>JAQIWN010004350.1:0-11379 GCA_034699025.1 Entomobrya cf. arborea Gr-Col-00668 | reverse complement strand
TAGAAGGTAGCTTAAGAAAAAAAATTGAATGCGGAGAAAGAGAAGTGTGGTGTGGTGAATATCAAAGTTTTTCTTGAGCTTTTTAGTTTGGAAGAACATCATGTCTCGTTGATCAGATTTATTGCACGCACGCTGTGCCGTGTGAGCAAAAGGAAAAAAAAACAAGGGAAGGAATGAAAATTACTAAAAAAAAAAGTTGAGTTCATTGAGATGATCATTACATTGTGATGATGACGAAAATGGCATTGTATTTTATTAAAGTACATCATGTTGATAAGCTATGCATGCAAGTAAAATTGAGCGAGCTTGCTTCGCTTACATATAGCTTACAGGCAAATCGTGAGATGATCTGATGAAAATGAGTAGAGCTAGCTATACGCTTCATTGAAGAAGATAGTTTGTGTCATTATCATCTTGAAAGATACAGAATATTGGTTTTCATCTGACTATTTTCTTAAGAAAATTACTTGTTTCTGTAGGATGCACTTTTCAATAAAATATTATTGAGTTTTCAAATAAACTTTAGCTGCTTGTAAACTTGACTTATTTATACAACAAATTAATTTGCGCAATTTTTTTTCATAAAGAGAACTAATCAACAGATCAGTTTAAATACTATTTCCCATTTCATAAAACTCCTTTATGCGTTACACGCGTTTCAAACAAGCAAGGTTACGAGATATACTCTTGATTCAGTTTTGCAGTTTTTGCTGCTCTGAAACCGTATAGACGCACGCTAGCCTTAGATTTTCCAACTTGAATGAGCTAAGAGCTACGCTTTGACTATTTGTCGAGTCTCGTCCTCTAGAGCTTCGCATGAGAATTTCCTTGAACTAGCTTTCAAAAGTTACACCATGTTCACTGGCGATTCTAGGAGGGCTCTGTCTGCAGTTCACGCTTTCTCTTGCTTGAGATACATACAGGTATACAGGTATGTTTGTACGTAATGTATAGATATTTCTTTGTTTAAAAAAAAGAATATTTAATATTATATTTCATATATAGAAATTTACTCTAGTTTGTTCCGTTTGTTCAGCTTTTAGGTAAGAAAAATGAACATTTTGAAATTTAATTTGTATAGTTTGAGTGACCTAAAATCGTGATAATTTACGATGCATTTTAATAGATCTGTGAGATGCTGAAAATCCTTGAAGCACATAAGTAGCGAAGGCGAAATATAGAAAATAGTATAATATGCTAGCTTACCCTGACGCAACAGAGTCTGGAGAATCATGTACTGCGTCTCCCCTCGATCCGTTTCTGCTAGATGTCCCATTCGCCAAAATTGGTAATGTCCCTGCTTTCCCCGATTTTCCAGGTTGGTCGGAAACCGGACTTTCGTAAATCAGCGTTTCCACCATCGAACCTTTTGAACTTCCAAAGGATACCCTGTCGGTAGAAGTAGTTTCCAGTATCATTCCGTTTAGCATTATATTTTCATAAACTCGCAGACACAATATCCCACACTTTTCACCCAAGACAATGCAACTTTAACCTTAACCTTTTGATGCACCCTACATAAAGTATAATTGATCTACTGCAATCACGAAGCAATTAATTTATTTTGCATACAAACTGTCTACTAAATGAAATATTCTGTATCTGGCACAGTTTCATTTGCGAAAAGAAAATCTAACAAAGAACAAAGATTCCTGAACAATAGAGCTCTCCAATGCCAACTAAATCAAACTGGTTTTTATTGTTTCGCCAGCAAAGCCAACGAAGGAACAATGGCACCTATTTATCCTTGAATTAATATTTCATTCCATAAAAGTTCGTGATGAAAAATATGAGATTGTATACTAACTATTACTACATTTGTTACCGCTGACGCTGGCGAAACACAATGATAAATTCAAATCCTTGATAAAGTTTTATGATAAAGTTAATCTCTTCTGCTCAATTAGAGCAACCCTTTCACATCAATTATGTAATATACTTTCCGTGAATTCCCTCATATCAGTCTTATCTTCTTATCTATTATATACCTACGTATGATAATGGAACAAAATAGGAAATGAGGCTTGAATGCTACTTGTCATTATACATGAAAATGCACTTCAAATGATACCGATCCTCCTATGATACTGCTGACTTACTAACCAAAATACTCTGTGTGGGTTTAATTATAGCTTGTGTGCTATCAAAAAAAATACTTCGGAATTATCTCAATAATCATACCTCTTCAAACCAGTTGCTTTCGCACCGTTAGCCATTTTCCCCAACTTATGTAAAGCAGACGACGGACCACCACCACTGGCGTTTGTACCAGTCGTTCCCATCGAATCATTGGAAATGTTGTCACCTTGCGCCGAGGCAATAGCATGCTGACCACTGTCACTGCCTGCCAACAGCGGCGTTTCTTCACTCTCGTTACTTTGACTCATAGCCTCATCCTCTTCACCTTCCTCATTCAACTGACTTTTCCATTGTTCAACGGGTGTCCTTCTGCTAATTAGCCCACCTCCACCACCACCTGAATTGGATGAAGATGTGGAGGAGAAGGAAGAGAATGTTTTCATGATTCCTGGCTTTATGGCTCCGGTCACTGCACTGCTATTACTTCTTGCCGTTGAGATCACAATCTCCTCAGTATACACCACATTGGGCGGCTGCTCATCATCATGACCGCCTCCAATGCCACCACTGGTGCTGCTACTACTTGCACTAATACCGGAAGATAACGATGCTGCAGAGGTGGTTGTCGGTCCATTGCCACCTTTTTTATCATACTCATTCTCAAGGAGCTTTATGGTCTCACAAACTGAGTCTGTCAAGCCATGTGATATCAAATCCAAATCGTGATGATCGTAATTCATATTACCACTTGTAGGCATTGTCATTGGATTGTTAGTTGTAGAGGTCATAGAATTGGAATTAATCGTGTCTGCCAAGTAGTTGGCGTTGCCATTATTTGCGTTATTGTTTGCCGCGACCACGGAGGCGGCGAGCGAATCCTCCTCTGAAAACATTTTGTCACTCAAACGGTACTTGGGGTGCGAGGATGCGGAATTTAGACTATTTTTTAGAATCGTTTTTGGGACAATGGACGAAGGTGCGGATGCCGGGCTCTTTGGGGAATGTATGCCAATTAATCCAACTGCTGATGAGTTGTTGTGATGATTATGATTATTGTGATGATAATTATTACCAGGTGCGGATATTTTAGTCGTGTTATTATCGTGTCGAGTCGTTCCCGATGATGGGCTGCTATCATTGAAGGTAACAACCTCTTTGGTGTTCACCTTAATGATTGAGTCAATCCCGGTGAAAGTAGGTTCTGAGGGGGTAGTGAAAGCTAGCATTTTGTGCCGGCCTCCTGCTTCAGAGACATGGACCATTCCAAAATTAACACTACACTCAGTAGAAACTCCTTGATAACTTTCTGCTGCTCAATTGCTTTCACAAAGCTGCAATAATGACGTAGGTAGAGTAACAAAAATGGGTTGGAGAGGAATGCGAAAGTAACGTAGCGAAAATGAAAAGAAACAAAGGAAAAAGGAGGATAACTTGGTTTCACAACGGAAGACGTCGTTTTGAAGCCTTTATTTGTATCCACGCTGAAAATCTCCTTATTCCAGGTGAAAATTCCAAGGTCAACCCACTTACAAGTTGAAAACTTTTACAGTGACACGAACAATGGACCAACTTATTTTCTTAAATCAAATTACATTCAAACTTTGTGTATGTCCAATTGCTGTTTTGTGTTCGGAAAAGTTGTCCTAAATCAAATTTAGAACTTTGTATAAAAGTTGCAATTTTTAAGCAAGAAATATCACTTATTTCTGCCTGGACGAAAAGTTGTAACTGATCAAAAGCATTTCAAGAGACTATTTTTTCCGTTGAAAAAAAATCACATCAGCAAAATTTTCTACCTCACTGATTGAAAGTAAGAGTTATGGTTTCGCATTCGTTTGCACTTTATACACTGAAAAGATGCTGACGATATTGATGGTATCATCAAATTTTTTGGTCATTCACATCATCACTCAATATTATTTTCTGTTCTCCATCACCCACTCACAGAACTTCCTATACAATTTATTTCAAATGTAAAAAAACGCTGATGTGTAGTCAGTAGTCCTGTGTTTTTCTTCTTTATATAAGATGTGGTTTACTTTCATGTAATGTTTCGCCGCACACTTTGTACGCAATAATGTATTACTTCACTGTATTATATGTAAATATTCTCACTGTTGGTGGTGCTTCCCACAAGGTCATGGAGGTCACAGACAAACACACCACAAGTGAAACAACTTCACAAATAAAAATCTTCAAGAGAGGATGTAAGGAGGGGAAACTCATTCAATCATTCTGTCTTCCACGAAAATCCCTGCAAAAAATCACAAAAAAAAACAAGAGAATAGAATTAGATGGCATGACAGGATTTACCAGCTAAAATGTAAATAATCTCAAGTTGTGTATCTTGGCAAAATACACACACTCTCTAGATTCTGCACTATTATCCAAATTATAATTCCACTATTTTATTTGTTTGTCTGAGTCATTCCTCATTTCACACTTTTTGCTCATTTCAATACAAAAAGGAGAATCACAAAGGATTTTCTGCCAAGTGAAGTTTCTTAAAAGATTTGACATTCGTTGAGTTAAATGGATTATACAGAAGAAAGGATTTAATTTCTTTGCCTGTAGCACAAAACCATAAAATAATATTGGTTCTATTGGCGGTGAGGTGATATTTCCTATTTATAATACAATTCAATTCAACTTTTTTTATTTAGTATACTTAAGATGTTGACTTGTGATGTTGAGCCTAATTGATTACGACAAGTTACAACACAAACACAGTCGAATAAGGATGATTATAATATACATGTTTAGAGTTAATAAACACATAACACATAGCCTAAGGTATTTCACTTGAAGCCAGAATTGTTTGAGTAACCAAACCAGTAGTTCAGCTAGTCAAGTCAGAGCCAGAATTAAAATGGAATTTGAAATCTCTGACGATAAAATTCTCGATGCAGACATGTATGATTGAGATTTTTTTTATGATGTGCATTTATTTTAGAATGAGCAAAAATAACTGAGATTGAATTGAATCCAGCAGCATCATGATTTGATCTCGATAGATATGTGAATTTCGCAAAAAGGCAAGGTTTCTCCGAGTAATATGATCACATCTGCTTATAAAACTCTTATAAATTATGTATAACGACAAGTACATTTGCTGCATACTGTTTTATGATGGTAATTTCATGAAATTTATTGATGAAATATGGCATTTCAATAGATTTGCAGTATTGAACGATCATTGACTGTGTGCTCTATGCACTAAAATGATTTGCTGTAAAGAATAAAAAATGTTTGCTGGATTTCTCAAGTTGGTGCATTGATTTGCTTATGATGATGCTGCTGATCTTTCTATTCATGAAACGAAGCAGTGATCCATACAAAACCATGCCACTCAATTTACATACTGACATACGCGTTATCTGATACCATGTTTTAGTACATGTTGAGAAAGAGAAAGAACAAGCTGCTGATGCTGATAATTGTAGATGAACTGTTGAAAATTGTTTAAAATAAAAAAGTATGGAACATCATAGACTTGTCCGTTTTTTCAATGAGTTGTTCACAGCACATTGGCACATGGATACTATTACAAGTTAGAGGTAAACAGCTGTCAAAAATTGACTTTATCAAGAAAAAATCCATGTTTTCCTTTACAAATAGATGATAAATAATAAAAAAGTAGATTAATGTGAGCTGCAAACCACTTATGTGTCATCGTCATCATCAACGCCAACAAGTTGTCTTTTCATCGTTGTCATTCAAAAGAAGAAGAAAAAAACAGGGAGATGTTATGTAAGAAAATGTTAGCACTACTTCTTCTTTTCATGGCTTAGATGCGTCAATTATATCAGATTTCATGTAGAAAGATGAAGATGTGAACTTAATGCACATTTCGGCAGTTTTTCTTTTTTGCGTTTTAGTTCTATGCAGCTGGCTGTCAGAGTCAAGTCAAACATTGATTACTTTTATGATGATTGCGATGATGGAAAGCAGTGAACATCTTTACTTTTTGTCAAGCTTGGAGTCTGATTTATGATGCGCTTCTCTGAAACAACACTTTCTGCGAGTGAATGAGACAAAATTATGACTCGATTCATGATTAAAAATTAAATGCATCCAAAATGCAAAATATGATCAATGATTGAGTTTCAATTCGTTTCAGATTTGCAAAGCGAAATTAATACCTTCTGTCCATGCAGAGTGCAGCACTACACAATATTGATCTACGATGAGATGAATTTAAATAATTCGAGAGTATCTTTTTATGTACGCCTATTCTACTCAATTTTGTAATTCTTGTACATTTGGTCGTACTCTGCGAATGCATTTTTTTTGTATTTGAACCTCAAGACAAAACGTATTTTTTTATTCTACTACTCATCATAACTAAACGTTTACTGGTATATAGTATCAAAAACTAAAATGTGAATACATATGTACAACACACATAAATTCTAACGTAAAAATATTAAGACACCGAAATAATATGCGTCTCTATAAATGAATGTACAAATAAAATTTTGAGTAAGAATTACCAAAATTTAATTTTTTCAAAATCCTATAAACTATGTGTTAGCCTGACTTATAATATGATTTTGTAACTTCAAGCATAGATGTAACTTGTAACACAAAATTACACAATATTTCTATCAAGTTAAAAAGCAATCTTTTCGACTGCATCTGAAAAAAAGTTTTTCCCCCCAATTTTATTTTAAAAACTGGTTCCGATTCGTGTATGCATGCATTGCATTTATTCATTATTATGTAGTTGAACGAAAAAAGTTTTAAAAGTCCCATTTTCCTTGAACGAAGCCAATAAAAATCCAGCACTAACAAGGTTTTTTATTCCACTTCACAAGGCAGAAAGAATGCAGCATAAAATCACGAAAGTGGCAATTGTCTGTCTTTTCTTGAATGCCCGAATACGTTACTAATGACTTGCATCACTGTTACTTATCGCACTTATGGAGTGATACTACCAGTTTGAATATCCGAAAAGAAATAAAATTCTATTATTACTACTTGTTCCACGGTGTATTTTTGTCCTTCAAAATAAAGCCTAACAAAAAAGAACCCTAATTTTTTGCCATGTTTTTATTCTCATTCCATCACATCAACAGAAGTGTAGTGTAGATTGTAAGAAACAAGCAAGGTTGAATAGCAAAAAAATCTATGTATTTTTTTAAATTCCAGTTCCAGTTTTAAACCCAGCAAAAGAATTCAAAGGCATGCATGTATGTATCGTATTTCTAAAGACGTGATTTTGTTTGAGATTTATAAGACAAACTTGTGTTTTCTACGTCTTTTCTTGACTTTTGTAGAAATCTCTGGTGCTTGCTTGCTCTCTTTTTGCCACATTAAACTTTTTTCACTGGAATTTCATGTGACAGCTCTAAAACACACATACGGGCTTACTACTAATATAGCCTATTTTCTTGAAAAATACGAGCCACTTAAACTTTAAAATGGCTTTAATAATATTGTACTTACATTCAATAGTCGAATAAGCTGCCGAAAAAAAATGTTTTTTTCTTTTCTTTTGCAAAAAAATCTATACTCATGCATGCGAGTAGCAACGACTTTGTTTAAAAACTTTCTTTTCACTGCTTATTGCTATCCTGTACATGATTCTTGTCTGGAGTAATAAATTTCAACTTTAAAGGACAACTGTCAGTGTCACGTTTATTACATTTTTTTTTCTACTAACTTAATATCCGAGCTTCATGTAGGTAGAAAGATAATGTTTTTGTGGAAGTAGTTTTCGTTTTAAATTATATTTTTGTGTGTAAATTTTCCTTCTTATTTGCCTTCCTCCTGTTGGTTTACTTTTACTGCAAGTTTTTATTACTCCAAAACTTTATGCATTTTTACTACAATGCAGGAATACGCTGCTAAAAGCCCTAATGAAAAAAAATATGAAAATTTCTCTGCATTTCTATTGCTGTTTTTATATTATATTGAATGGCTTTATTTACTATTTACTTGCGTGCAGCTTTTGAAATTCAGGTTAAACAAAAAAATCTCAAAGAAATAAAGACGCAGTAGCAAAAAATCGTGTAAACTCTGAGAAATTCATGTTTATTTACCTGTGTGTGTAAAAAGTAAATACAAACGGATATGTTTTCAAAGTGATCACATCACCTTCAAAATATGATTTATGATTTATTACGGTTTGCTGTGAGCACTAAATTTTTTGCTCGTATTTACTTTAAAAAAATGATAATGCATCTGTGTATTGACAACAGATTAGAAAAATAAAACCTGTGTGTGTTCACGCACAAAAAAAGACCAGAAACATGACTCACAACTTTTTTCAGTTTCTAAATAAGTATAACTTGTTCATAACAGACAACAAACATACTCTTTTTCTAGTTTGTTATTATACGTATACAACGCTTAAATTATAACTGATCACAGTGTCCATTTTTTAAATGTTTTTCTGGGATGTGAGAACCAGAGCGTGATTCGGAATCGTGAGGACTTCTTAAAATTTCTTTGCAAGAAATAGGATCAAAACTTCTTTGGCTTTTTATATGTCGACTGAAGACTTATGCCATGTCAATCCAAGACCTATTCTTAAACTAGGGCTCGGCTGATTTCACTAATTATTTTAATATAACACCTTGCTAACACGAACAAAAGAAAATTCAACCAAAACGGCGGCAATCCATGTTTGTACCTGAGAGAACTAGGCTTAATTTCAGAAGTTATTTTAATTCTGCATCGTTAAAATTCACACCAATTATTTAGTTTTATTTTCGGAACCAACATCCTTTCCCCCGCCTTTTCACGTTTAACATTTCTTCAAGGAAAACGATTTTACGATTTTTTTACGATTCATATACGCTAATCATTTACAGATGTGTTCATGAATATTCATTTTGATTATATGATGATAAGCTTAAAAACGTTGCGAAGTTAATAATCCTAAACCATAATGTATTGACAGGAACATCGCCTCAAAAACAATAAACACTACTAATTTTATTGTTCTTTTCGGACTGGCCTTATTACAACGTACATTTTAAACCCAGGTATGTCATGTTATGAATTTTACGATCACTTTACTCTTTTTAACAACACTGCCAATTTTAAAATGCCAACAGGGAATAATAATAATATTTAAGGCCACAGATTTATAAAAGAATGGGATAAGATTTCGTTGAGAGTGACGTCCGATGGGATGGAACGAGAAGTTTTACTACTTTGCTTACACCACCAAAAAAAAATCTATTCTTATTTCTTTAGTATACTGCCCACTCATCTTTTCTAATGAGCTTAACCTAAAGACATAATATTTTTACTACTTTACTTTTTCCTTTTTACACACTACCATCAACATCAGCAATTCATCCTTTTTTACATTTCAATCGTGCATGCAAAAGCGCTGTTCCATATTATACGACTTTATTTAAATGAGTAAGGCCAGTGAGAATCTTCTGTTGTAACTGTTTTATGATTCCTTAAGTAGATACTAACACAGCACAACCACTCATCTCTTCACCACCGCTCCACTGCTAAAAACTGATTCATAGCCAAATTTTCAACACATCATTGCACCCACCAACCACCCCCAACATCAGAATGTAACCAAACTCATTTCGTATTATTTTTCCACGCATATGATTTTGTGATGTGATTTTTTAAAGCGCATACAGCAAAGTGCGTAGGTATTTTTTACTTAGGCATCAGAATATTATATTCCGTTTTTTTTATTATGCAAACCAATTTTCTAATATGCTTAAGTCTTGTTCTGTTCTGCTATTCTCATAAAATTTTATCTTTTCTCCCTTCTTGGCTTTACTCACACCGGCTTTTTCATGTTTTGCCTTTTTACACACGGCTAATATTATATTGCGGACTGTCAATAAAATTTAAATACATTTATCTCACTAACTCCGTCTTGTCTTCTTCATTCGACATTCAACGCTCACACATCACATCATCGCCTATTTTTCCTTTCAAGTTTTATACGTGTATTTGCTTTTCACACAACCGTCATAATTTTATCAAGCACCACCACCTTCTCATTTTCGTCTTTTCCCTGCCTTTCAATTTGTCCCAAGAAAAAAGTCTTGAGTCTTATTTTTTTCTGTCTACTCAGCCAAAGCACATTTTTATGTATTTTATACATTTTTGTTATTTAAATAAAAATTCTTAGAAAATCATCAAATATTATCTTTCCTTGTATAATCCCACAATCTGTTACGTCAACACAAAGTATTTCTCATCTTTCACAGTGTCGCAGTCACAGCGTACAAAACATAGAAGCCCACAGCACAAGGAAACTACGGCCGGAAACTTTTTTACTTACGAAAGATACTTATTTTTCAAGTAAGTTTAAAATTCCATCTGAATATCTTCGTAGAGAAGATGCTCCAATAGCAAAAATCTTTATACTCTCCCATCTCGCACCCGGTCAGAAACCTCGTTTTCGTTTCATTTCACATTCAAAAGCAAAGGTCGTGGCCATTAGGTAATATTTTTACGTTAGGGAGGAAACTACATACATAATGCGGACTCCGTGCGGTGTGCAGTGAGGGGCCATTTTACTGTAGATTATATTATGCCATGCCATAACTCATTCAACTTAAATGGTTCTTTCAGCGATCGCTACCGCAAAAAAAAATGAGAAAAATATAAATAAGCAGGAAGAATTGAAGTAAAGATGGATACGAAATAGTAATGCTAGTTCGAAGAGAACGAATGGGGTGCGTGTAATACTGCAGTACTGCTGAAGTACATTGAAAAATGTAGAGTCAATGTCCACCACCACAACTCCACTCGACTCATTGAAATTCAATACACACTCATTTCACCGTGCGTACTCAGCCCAGCACAAAAGAATAGAATAATCTTACACAATCTTATCAAGTTTGATGCACTATTACGCTATATCAAATACGAAGGAGTGAAGGAAGGAATACATTTAAATAACATGTACATATTATTATATTGATACATCTTCTAAGAAGTGCAAGCCAAATACTTTGTTTCGATTAGTTTTCAACACTTCATTCTAGAAAGAAATATGGCGAAAGAGGAAAAGCACGTTAAATGATATTGCCTATGCAATGCAGATATCATTGTCTTCAACCTTATCGATAAACCCATGCTTCACTTCCAATACCAAAAAATCATTTTTCTTCTCTTAGAAATAAATTGAGCATCGGTATTTTCATTATATTACTCTACAAAGCGCACTCGCCACCATTACTCAAGCCTTTTGCTTATTTTCCATGTGACCACAAAACACGATATTATGGATTGTGGAGAGACGGAACGGAACCCACATGGAAAAACGGAAACAGATGACCATCTTAGTAACAAAGTGACAATAAT
>JAQIWN010004349.1:0-11381 GCA_034699025.1 Entomobrya cf. arborea Gr-Col-00668 | reverse complement strand
GAGTGTTACATGCATGATAAGATTATTGAAGAGTTGTATTATGTAAAACCAACCGTATCAAATACTGTGTATTTAGATGAACATTGCGATGGTCGTAGCTTTCATAACATTTTGGACCCCTTATGCGATCATCTCCTGTATTTCAGCTTTTTATGACAAACTGTCCCCAGTTTGGTAAGCCGACATACCAAAGGAACGTAAGAAAAATAGTTTGAAAGAAAATCTAAATTGAACTATTTTGTCATCTCTCGTCCCAGGTACATTTTCCCCACGATATTTGCCAAAACTTCTTGTATGATTAATCCACTACTTTACGGACTTACAAATAGCTTTCTCCGAAAGCAACTTCTACTCGTCCTTCGCGGTTTCTTGGGACTCACAACAGCTATTGAGGATTTCGAAGTTATGAAGCAGTACGTTTTGCAAAAGACATAAAAAACATACCAGCATGCAATCCACCCACCCACCCGCGGCCAAGAAAAAATTGGCTTGATAATAATAATGTGTATTGATTCTAAACTTTAGGCGACAACAAGATGGGCTTTATAATAAAGAAGGGATTTTTGTTGGAAAAAGAACAGGCGCAATCGCTCACTGTCCTTGTGATGGATGTGTCGCATCGAGGAGACAGGTTATTTAAAAAAAATTGTTATCTTTCTCATTGTTAGTGTATATTTTTAGCTGTTCTGCTAGTTAATTTCAACCATAATACTTTCATTTTCATTCACCAGATTAAGCTTCTTATTGAGCAACAACAAAAAGTTGATGGAGTCGAAAGTTGCGGTAGTCTCAACTTGCCATCATCCGTAACAGTCGTTTCCGTATCAAAGCCAGTAGAAATGCAAACTTCATCATCATCTACCAACAAAGAGCAAAAGGCTGCTGCCAACTTGGGGGAACTTGACAATTCTGTGGATAACTGCGGTTGTGGTGGTGTGCTACATGACACTGACAACTGTAAAGACTTCAATGGAGAGAATGATGCTGACAAGGATGGAAAGAGAAGCCCTCAGCTAACCCCAATTCCTATGAGTATCTTTAGCAAAGAACTTCAACAAAACGATAATAAAGTAAAAGCACGAGGACATAGTAGTGCTAATTCTATCATTCTTAGCGTAAATGAGCTTTCTAAGGATATGGAAGAGAAAGAGATGCTGCCACAATATGATGACAAGGCAAACCTATGATTTGAACACAATAAACTTATTTAGACGTGTCCTAAAAATCCTTCTTGTGTCAATGTCACAAGTATGTAAGTAATGTAATGATGATGGAAACAGGGAACTGATGGAAGTATTATTACATATTACGAGTTATGAACGAAATTCACTTATTAAATGATCAAACTTAATAAATCTGTCCAGCCGATTTCATTTCGTATTTTTTAATATCAAAGTTATTTCGATGCTAATTCGCCAGAACAAAGTATTATATCTGATAAGAAACCAACCTAACCTAACATATATGCATTTGTCCAAATATTTATTTAGGTTTGTATTTATGTAATATGCTGCATTATTCAACAGGTTACACATTAATAACCCGGTTAACATTATTCTAGTGTTTTTAAATACTGTTCAAGGGTTTTCAAAATGTTGTAAAAAATGTATCATGTTATCTAAATAAAGTATTTTTATCCAGAAAGAGTATTGAAGTATATTTTAACTTTATTAAATTCTATCACCTTTCAGTTCCAAATGTCATGTGCCAAGAAATGGTTTCCTATTATGATAACATTTTTCATAACTCTCCCTTTCTTTTCTTCTCTGCGGGGGATACGACATTGTATTTAGAGATTTGGGTTATTACATAGAAATATAATCGACTAAATTTGTTTATTTATAAGGATGTTATAATCTATAAAGCATTGATTATGCGTTGGAGTAATAGTTGAAAATATAAATAATATTATAACAGAAACAATGACTTACGTAAGAGTTAAGAGTTGAAACTAACTGTAAGTATTTTGAACAAGATCAAAAGCTAACAGGAAATTGAGAAATAGTAATTTTGAACTGTAAAGTAAGTTAGACAAGAATATAGTATGTTAATTTATATCTAATAGAAGTTAAAGTAAAAAATACGATTGAACATTAAATACCTGAATTGATATACAATATCAATGAACAACATGAATTTAAATAATATTACTGGGCAATTTCTTTTTAAATACAACTTGTCAATGTATAATTTGAATTTTCCTAAATTTTACTGTAACAAAATGAACATTGTTTTTTTACTTTTTATTAGTCACAATTTAAATTCCTAATAAAGGAGAATCAAAACTTAATTACATATTATCGTGAATTAATATAGAAAAATTACTCCGTCACAAATTTCATTTTTATAGAACATAGTCGCATTACACAATTTAGAAAGAGAGTATTTTGATATTCTTACTTTTATTTACCACCTTAACCATTACATATAAAACTTTAAAATGTCACTACAACGCACAGGTATAGTGATTATCAGTCAACGGGAGCAGAAATGTGTCATATTCAGTAATTAAGTTATAATATTGTTAAATTAACAGCATTTCATAAATCAAATCAATATTTTATCTCTGTACAAGGTTGGAACAAAAATTACAATATGTTACTTTTCTATACATATTACAATTACAATGGTTGGTTGCATTGAATCAACAATACATCTTTCGGTTGATACCAAAAAGGCATATTAACATACAAAGTCTGGTAAAAGGAAGAAATGGTTTAACATTTTTATATACATATATTCATTAAACTAACAATAGAAAATGTCATTTAACTTTTATAAGTACCACTAAATAATTCATTCAGCGGCTATTCGTGTTTTAAAAGAAATCCAGTTACGTAAGTGTATCCAGTATTCCCAGATGAAAATCCTGACTGGAAACTTCAAAAAAATATTGTAAAACGTGCTAAAATATAGAGAAATAATTTTTTACACAACTCATATTAATATTAAATAGTGATCTACTTGACTGTTAGTAAAGTACAGTAATATCTTGTTGAAACGCACAGATTTAATGCTATATGGTTTACATTTTTGAGATATGATTCTATTGAAGCTGCAACGCTACTCCTGATCACAGTATGATCCGAGACTTTTATCATCGACTCATTTTCAACAGCGTCGGCAACAATTTTACTCACAAATACAATTATCATAACTTATTATAACTAACATTTATGTTCAGAATTAAGTAAATACATGCATACAACTTTGACATTTTACATAATTATGTTCATTTTTTATTAAGTTGTACTAATTTTATGTGAACATAATGTGTAATGTAACAATTAATCACACAAGATAAAATATAAAGCATTTCGGCAAATGAGAAATATTGGTACATGGATAATCTTTAGTCTCTAAATTCTTTTTCGTATTAATATTAAAGTTTTACCAGTGTAAAATAGTAAAGATCACGTTTGGATGAATTTATCTTTTTCAACGAGATGCTGAACCAGGCGAGGAGTTGTTATTGGCAGATGAACCTGCATTTATTCTGATTGTTCTCGTCTGACCAGCTCCAGTTCCACTAGCATTGCTCCCCACGAGTCCCAGTAGATTAATTAATTGTGGTGACTGGGTGGAATGAGACTGTGGCTGTACATCTGACGTACTTACGACAGCAACATTTCCATTATTATTATTAATAGTGTTTCCCATCGAGCTAGCGATTGGTACATTCACATTAGACACGGGATTAGGTGCTGGTGCAATCTGTCTAAAAGATGAATTCCCTCTATTAACTCCACCACCGGCGACACCCCCTGCAGGTACACCTCCACCACTAATGCTTGTTGGTATTTGCTGCTGTTGTTGAGTCAGTGTTGCTGCCAATACTGGATGATCTAGAACAACGCTTGGGGTGGCAGTGGCTATTGGGTTCAGTCTACTGGCACCTGTACGTACTTGCGCCGTTGTGCCTTGTGGTTGATTTAAAGACGCAGCCAGTCTATCCAACAACGTTCCATAAGAAGTGGAGTTGGAGCTACTCGTTGATGAGTCAGCAGTACCTGTTGGGCTTGATAATGAAGATGGGCCGTTGGTTCCAACTACGATTGTATCTGCTGAGGGTGTCCCAGCTAGAAGTGCGGACAGCCGAGGTGTTGACGAAACAATGCTACTTTGAGTCATCGTCCCAGATATTGCCGAGACAGAAGATGAAGACATGGGAATTCCACTTCCCATTGAAGTCGATACCGAATTAAGCAATGAGCTAAGAGTAGGCGACGAGTTAATCGTACTAGAGCTGCTGCCAGGATTATTCGACATGGAGCTGTTAACACTACTTAAAATGAGGGGTGAGAATGAGCCAACATTTCCTCCTGAAGATGAGACAACTGTTGTGGATCCCAGGAGATCAGACAAAGTAATCACATTTGATGAGTTACTACTCTTATTACTACTATTATTGCTAATTGAGGATATTATACTGGAAGATGAGGGGACCACATTAGTTGTTGCTATTCCACCCATATTCATACTATTTCTTGCGGATACAACTCTCATTCCAGATGACAGTGTTTCCACTCCTGCAGAAGAAGGGATTTGGGAAGCTGCAATAGAAGAGGCAACAGAAGTGGCGGCAGTCAGGGAGCCACCGATTGCGTCTAGCTTTTGTAACTGTTCAGGTCCTATTGCTTCGGAAAGTGCGTTAAAGAAAGAGTCTACTCCATCTACAACGACGTCAGTACTGCTAACCACTTGCTGTGTGTCCATTAATTGATTTGCATCCATGCCCGACTGTTCCACTCCTTGATTTTGTTGACTTAAACTGTTGTTGTCACCTCCACTTCCTGTTGCAGGGATAGGAGATGACATGACGGAAGATGAAAGCGAAGTTGGGGTCGCAACTTCCCGTTTTATAGCAACACCATTATTGCATGTGCCTAGCAATATTCTAGTAGGTCCTTCAGGGACTTTGCCGGGTTGACTTTGTACCACCTGCTGTTGTTGTTGAACTGCTCCCAGGTTTAAACTTAAGCCAGAAGGATTTGTGACAGTTCCAGCAGTCGTAATTTGTCTTGCTGCTGATGCTTGTGCTGAAGTGGCAATGGACATGGGTCGAAGAGGAGAAATGAAAACGAGAAATGGAGGTGCTTGAGCAGTTGTTGTCCATTCTCCACCTTGAATCTTGGCAAGTTGATGCTGTTGTTGATCCCCGCTATTGACAACGCTTCCACTATTTAAGTTGACATTTAGGTTTAAATTCAAATTAGTGGTGTCTATCGTTGTTTGAGATGATGTCGCTCCGCCGGCATTCGTAAGAATATGCTGTTGCTGTCCAAGCTGACTAATTTGAATTGGTTGTCCCCCAAGTAAAGTAGTTAAGTCTGGCACGGACAATTCATCAATTTCTCCTGATGATCCGACCGAGTTCAAGTTCAAATTGTTCATACTATTTGCATTAATCAGGATTCTTTGTTGTGGCTGCTGACCACTCTGCTGCAAAATGCTCACGTTTCCATTTAATGCGTTTGAAACGGCTAATTGTCTTTGGACTGCGGTGAGCTGTACCGTATTTCCTCCCACTGAAGTAGCAACGGTACCAGTATTATTGTTAAGTCTTAAGATGTTTACAGCAGGTTGTCCAGAGCTGGTCGTTATTCTACTGAGGCCTAGATTGACATTTGAGGCGGCAACTAAGTTACTTCCAGCTGCGGTGGTTAACGTAGTTGCAGTTCCGTAATTGACATTAGCAGAACTAGCTGCGAGAAGTCCGTCTAAACTTATAGTGTTAAGATTTACACTAACGTTAGGCGATGCGTTTACATTGACGTTAACATTTTGTGATGGATTGGTCATAGTGGAAGAAACGGAAGAAGGAGAAGTTATCATCAAAGGAGATCCAAGTGGATTCTGTTGTTGACCAACAGGAGAGGCAATTGCATTGGTGGTGTTGCTGTTGCTATTTGAATTTGTACCTGAACTACAGCTTACAGAACTGGCAGACGAACTACACACTGGGCTACTATTGACGCTGCCAACATTCGTTGGATTTTGTGGCGTTGGTTGTACTGCAACAGTAATCGGTTTATTTGTTTGAAGATTTGTCAAAAGTAGTTTGGCTAATGTAGTGTTTGCTGGTTGTTGTTGCTTCATTCTTAAAAGCCGCTGTTGAGTTGCATGGAGTAAGTGTTGATTATTCGCTTGGTTTTGCTGCAAGTTAACATTTACGATGTGAGGACGAGTTAAAACTTGCTGTGGTGCAATTCCCGGCGAGTTAAGATTTACATTAAGATTGACATTGGCAGCGGAAGGCGTAACGGTTTGAGGTGCAGTCGGGTTCTGGGGTTGATTCTGTTGAGCTTGGGAGAATATTTGAATCGCAGCCTGGCGTTGTCCCGTCGCCTGAGGTTTTTGTGGTTGTTGTTGTTGCTGCTGCTGTTGTGGATTTGTTCTTGGCTGAGGATGCACTATTTGAACTGGTGGAAGAGTAGGGGCACTTGTGGCAGTTGGAGCTGAACTCGTGACAACGATACCTACCGACACTGGCGTTGCTGGCCTTTGAATTTGTACTTGTGACTGCTGCGATACAGTAACAATTCCAGGCACCGTTGCTTGTACAGTACCTGGGCTTGGCGCAGCCACAGATTGTACAATTTGACTGGCAGACGTAACACTGGCTGAACTGACTGGTGTGGTCACTGTGACCGCTGATGTGGTGCCAGAGGATGCATTTACACTTATTGGAGCGGCAAGTGTAGTAATAATCTGTGGAACTGAGGCGGTAACTGGAGTACTAGACTGTTGACTTGAAGATGGAGTAGAAGAGGTGGTGGTTGGGGTTCCTGGAACCGGTGGTGTTGGAGGGGCAGCTGATTTGTACGAATTTGTGTACACAACTTGAGGAGGCTGGCCAACTTTCTGGTAAGTTATTTTGCATGGGCGCCTTCCATCTTCTGTGAAAATGTCGGAAAATTGTTTCACGTAGAGTGTCACATTTCTGCTTGATCCCAATTCAAACTGACATTTTGTACTAGCTGGTGGTGATCCAATTCTAGGCTGATTAGGATCTAAAAACGATTCCATTTCTAGTTCTCCAAAAAATGATTCCATGCCATTTCGCTGAAAGATGGACAAGGTTGTAGTATGAGGTCGTTTTCTACGTTCCGTTTCCAAAATATATTCTTCAATCTTTCGGACGAAATTTTCATTTGGAAATACTCGTAATTGAGCAGGTTCAGGAATTTGGCCAATACGAAGAATTTCTTCAATATTTTTAGGTGGATCCAAACTCGGATAGTCTTGATATTGCTGCAAACGAATAAAAGCCCAACCATTAGATAAAAAATAAGAACATATTCAAAGTAAAACCGTACATATTATAAAGCTGTAGCAGAAAGGATTTCTACTTACAATCGGTGGCAGTCTTAAAACTTCCTTATCTACTCCAAAAGTGCGAGATGTCAGTTCGCGTTTTGATTTCACACTCATGACAAAGTTATAGAAAGGCTCTATGTCCAGTCTTCCTTCAGTCAAGCTAGGGGAGTTCAGGTTCCCGTCCCGTGAAGAAATAATCATTTTATTTGATTTGAAAGGATTTTCCTCCCAGCGTTTAGCAGCAATTTTCATGTCTTCAGTGTTCCATTTCAGTTTCTCAAACTGCATTCGGTTAGCAATTAAACCTACTTGTGGACTAGGATCTAAGCAAAGTGGACCTGCGGTCTCATTCACAAACTTTTTCTCCAGCTCCAGTCTTTGGTCATAGGTAAGGGAGTTACAGTTATTTTTCTGCGATGCATCCAAATCCACTTCATATTCATACTCACTATCACTACCATCCGGGACAAGATGTGAAACATCACCGCTACCGATACTTTGTCTAAAAACGGCATTCCACCCTTTTCTATCCTGAAGTCCTTTCTCAACTAGCATATCAAAGTCACATAGTAAACTCTCAGTTGTTGGACGCAACATCACTTGTTTTATCACTGGTTTCTTTTGACCCTTTTGGTTCTCATTTCCCGTGATATTTCCGTTTACTAATGATATATTTCCATTGGGAGTTGGCAGTACTGTAAAATTATTTCTACCAATGGTACCTGTCACACTTGCATATGAAGTAGGCACTGACTTCCGATAATCACGTATTTCTGCTACGACTTGATTGCGGTATCTCATCAGATACACACCTTCTCTGTCCTCCAGTTTGCACAACATTTTATTAGGAATTTGTTCCGCGTCTATAGAGTCAAGTAGATATCGTTCACTGTACGGAATAGCGTGGGATTCACTCAACTCATTTGAACCAGGAACACAATAGCCGAAACTGTAGCCGTGGTCTTCAGAATAAAGATTTACAACCAATTTTGCCTTTTTTGACTTGGATGGCCCAATGTTAATTGCTGACTCGTCATCAGATTCGTCTTCTACACATAACACTCTTGCTAAGTCGTTAGATCTTCGTTTTTTCCTCTTTGTACCAGCAACTTTACGCAACTGGTGGGAATAATGTCCTCCTGGTGGTCCATTTCCATCCCCACCGTCACCAGATGGGCCATTTCCAACAGCCACCAATGGTCCGTTAAAAGGATTGTCGTGATCATTTTGTCCATGTATCAAATCTAGACGATGATTCAATGCTGTGTCTTCATCTTCCGGGAGATCAACTGCGTTCAGCAGGTAAAATGTCGGTGCCTGGTCGTCATTCTCGATTTCCATATTTTTAATTTGTGACTGGTTTGACTCGCCAGCGTTTCCTGGTCTAGTTAACGGTGGCGGGGGAGATAATTGGCGAGAAGAGTTACCTGACTGGATATCTTCTACACCAGGGATTTCGTCGCTAGTGGACTTCGTACAGCTGTTTAATTTAGCTGACGCACTCGTTCCGTCCCGTCTTTCAAGAAGAGGAGGACTGGTCGAGCCGCCGCTCGAGCTCGTTTGGGGACGTGTCAAATGCCAATACAAAATCTGCATTTGGATCCCTGAAAAGTATATAACAGTAACAATGCACTTTACAAACTGGAAATCCTTTATAATTTATATTTTTGATTTAAAAAAATAACAAAATCAACTCGTCTTACAATGTTACTTTAACATTAGAAGCAACAAATCCAACATTAGTCGTTTTGTTGACATTATAAAGGCAGAGGACAGTAGCGCTGGAAAATAAACGACGAAAATAAAATTCTGCAACAGACGTAAACGCCCAGTCTCCTTCCAACTTGTCAATGAATTTGCTTATTCCCCATTTTGTTTCATCGCTCCATTCCAAAGCATTTACTCCATTTCATCAAAAGGCAATATCCCTTAATATTTTTGGGCGTTCTTACTGTCCTCTGCTTTTAACCCGATCGTTTGACTACTAGTATCTCTCAGTTTAATTTGATACGGATTCTATAATAGAAAAAAAATACACAAGAAAAATATTAAATCAAGCAATTAACCACTATCATTATTACAATGAGCATAATACAATGAATTGGAATCATTTTTTTTATCTGAACTCTCAATTATCAACTTAAATCAATTACTTGGATCCATATTAATCCTTCATTACTATTAAACTAATCGCATTGAATTGTAAACCATTCAGATTAGCACTTCTTTTTATTTAAAGACTTACAATCAACAACCCTCACAAGCACCTTATTCAACAAACCCGAAAAACAACAAAAATCTCTTTTCCTTACAAAGTTACTGTCTCCGGAAGGAAACCAAAAAAGTTAAAGTTATCTTCCACTCCTCCAATCACTTTTAATTAAAATCTCTTTATTTTATGTCATGTCACATCGAATTTCCTTCTTATCATCCACGGCCACATGTTAAAAATAACAACTCCACATGATACTGTTTGTTTTCACTGATGATGAAGATGAAAGACAGCCCAGTAGCTCAGTCAAAAGCACATGCACATAATTTTTACACCTTTCCAACAAAAACACATTTACTTTCTCCCAAAATCTTTTAATCCTTTAGTTCTACACCTAAACATCACCACAATAATTAGTCTTTTATAATCGTCTTTCAAATTAAAACTTAAGTCTAAGTGTTCCAAACTTTCCAACTTTTTATTTCCGAACACAACACTATTTTTTTTCTTTCACAAGTGTACAATAACATACGCATACTTTTACATCGTGTGTGTGTTACGTTAAGTATGTTATGTGTAAAGTGTAAAGAGAGGATACGTGTATAACACATTGCATTGCATTACAGTGCACAGATCTCTCAGATTTTTGTGTTTTGATCTTGTCTTCTGGTGTCTGGTAGTTTAGCGTGTATACCTTTATACCTTCACGTTATGTTCATATTCAGTTCATAATGCACATTTACACAAAAAAATACATACCACATACATTTCATTTTCAATCCTTCAATTCAGTTTTCAAATTCAAACATGTTCATGTTAGTATTGTATGCACTAATATCATAATTTTTCTCCTTTTTCCACCATCACCAACCTTTTCACATTCCCCTTTTTATATTCTTCTTTCTTTGATGCTACTATCCTTTTATGTATTTTCCTTACCATCATTTTCATTTTTACCGAGACGACCGCTTCAACATAAAATAGTTTGTATAGCACCAGCAGCACCATTGCCAATGCCAGAAAAAGGGTTAAGAAAAATACCCATGTTTCAGTGTTCAGCAGAGAAACATAAGACATAAGTGGTTGGTTTACTAGATGTAGTGTAGTGGCAGTGGCCTATGCTTTCTTTTCATTTGTATCAAGTCCCAAAGTGTCTGCCACTGAACTATGAGACTATGATCCAATATGAATGTAAAAATGTTATCGTTCTGCTCAATGTACTTTATTGTACGGCATTGTTGCAATAATTACTGCATCCTTTTGCGTTGATTTTTGTTTGGAATAAAACTTTGGTATTTTTCTTCTCCTCCAATTCTCTCCTCTCCTCCTGCTGAATTGCACATTGACCACTTTACAGAGATCACATCTTTTAAGATGATAATGATGAATTGATGAGTATGGCACCAAGCAAAAAAAACTGAGATTTCCTTTTTGTGCTTGTCTTAAGTCTTGTATGTGCCCGTGTGCTCGTAAAAGCTTGGAGTTTCGATGTAGAAGAACGTTTTATGCGAAGGGTTTTATGAGTTTCTTGACTATTAAAAAACAATTACAAGAGAGAGATGGCCATTATCCCTGACAATGAGGATGGACTGAGTATGGAGTGCATTAACATTAACACTTTTGTTGATGAATGTTATCGAAAATGAATGTCGGTAATAATAGGGCAAAGAAAAACGGAGTCTGAGTCTGATTGTTGGGATGAAATGCGTGATTTACGTGTGTAGACAAGACAGTGCGAATGCGATTTGGAGATCACACAATCATACTTGTTCGGGAGTAACTCAAGCGTTCTTGTTCATACGAAAGTTTTTGCATCATAAAATTTTGCAAAATAGTGCATTTTTATTAT
>JAQIWN010004348.1:0-11387 GCA_034699025.1 Entomobrya cf. arborea Gr-Col-00668 | reverse complement strand
CAGTGTGCTGCTATTACGTTCACGGCCTAAAGATGATGTACACAAAACTCTAGTATGTACCGTCATTACATTAATAATGATCATGTCCGAAGTCAAACTGCCATATCTACTGACTAGGCTATACAATTTTATCTGCAACATGAATATATGCATTATACACATATTCGTACATATGGAACGCGTACGGTATGAAATCTTCCTTTTTTGGCAAAAGTAGAAAATTGAAATGGTTTCAAAGGGCAAGAATGCAAATATATCTTAAACACAACATACAACGTAAACCCATAACCGTATAGATTTTGAATAGTTCGTGTTCTCATTTCGTTGCTGAAAATAATAGCATAGCTTTCTCCAGAAATTGCAAAAATACTTCATCTCCTCTACAAAATACTTGCGACAGAATGAAAATTATTTAGTTAGATCTGAGTCTTAGGAGTCATGTTAATTTACAATTTAATCAAAACAATTTGATTCAAGCAAATCTTCAAAATGAAAACTTTGAAGTTGTGATCAGATTTAGTAGTATCATCTCTTGTCTTTACTAGCATTTTAAACGAAACAAAATAATTATATTTCCATTCTTATAAATTTAATTTTGGTTTATTGCCAGTAGCTAAAATTGCTTCAGCATTTATAACGTATACATATATTTGCTCAATACACTTTACAATAATTATTTTACATAAATATATACACGGAAGCACCCTTTTCTTTGATCTTTTTACAGATACTGATCCGGTTCTGATAGATCGAACAGAGTTTGTATACCGATGATACTTTTTTTTATTCTGGATATATCTTTAAATTTATCCCATTTGATATAAATGCGATATTGAAAGCAGTTATCTTTTTCTTTGCAACTCCCAAACTCTATCAACTGCCAAATAGTTCCAAACGAAAGAAGCAACTAAAAGAGAGAGTAAAAGTATGTCATGAAAGCACTTAAACTATATATGCATAAAATGTAGACACAGAAAGAGAAAAGGAAATGGCAAAAGTAGTGGTGGAAATTCACTCTGAATTACTTCCTCCTTTCGATACAGAGTTCCGATGAAGCTTTTAGAAGAACATTTATGCAATACAGTATTATGCATCTTCTTTTAGTCGAACTCAAAACTACTGAGCGGATCTCTAAATTCCGATATGCGTGTATTGAATATCTATCTTAAGTGTATATTATGCAGTTACCAAATTATAAGAAAGTTAAGCACACTTGAAAGATGATGATCATTTTGGCATGATACACGATTAAAGTTTTCAATCCATTTCCTCGAAAAGAATTCCTTGCTTACACATCACCGCACATGCAATAGTTTAACTTTTACCAGAAACGACTAACTTCATCGAAACGCCAATTTAAGTTGCGCCTTCAAGAAAAACCTGCCAAGAAAAAGAAGAGTTCAAAAAGGAAAAGAAACTGGAGTACATTATATAATTTATCTGTAATGTAGTAGCTCAAAGTGTATCACTCATGTTTCATGTTGTTTCATTTTACTCTCATCCCCATTTAGGTGACTTGTACGAGAAGAGGAATATATTTAATCTTTCCAGTTTTGTTTCAAAAGATATTATTTGCAGACACGTTTCAATTTTATTCGTGCTTTCTGGCTCCAGCACAAAGTAAAAGTATGTATGTTATGTAGAGCATAACATGACCTCATACTCAAAGTAGACATTGTAAGCACAGAATAAATATTTTGTCGAATAAAAAAGTCAACCTGAATGCATTGCAAATTTTGTAGAGATGAACCCACGAATGTTGATTTTTGGTTATCAATGAGTCTTAACTTTCCTTGTAACTTTCACTTTATCAATTTACCAGAGAACAGTGTCTACGACACATACCTGTTTTCTGGGATATTTACGTTCGTAGCGAATTGAATTAGTATATACCCATTCCCTTGACCGTTTTTCTGGCGTAATGGCATAGTATAAGGAATAGATTTTGAATTACGGCTTTTGTATGCAGCTGGTTATGCTACCAAGTAAATGGCATGCCGCTTTTACTTTACCTGCAATTTGCGGTGGTGTTTGGGGTGTTGTTGTTGTCAAAAATGTGCGTACACATTCTCATGCATAAAGTAAAACATATACGTACATATTTATATAGTACGTTTTGTATGGAAACATGTCTTCATAAAGTCTCAGCGGGTTACTTCCGCAACATCGTATCGTGTACATGCTAGAAAAGAGATAAAGTGAATGAAAAATGCATCCTGCATACCTTTTTTTGTGCATGTACAAGTGTAGTTATCATTGTTGCTTTTTTACTCATTCCTTTACTCAACAACGCCATTCAAGGTAGAAAACGCAGTGGGGCTCCAGCTCCACTAGCACAGAAAATATTTATGATGAACGACGAACCTTATTAAGCTTTGAAGGTCGGTGTTTGTGTTGTGGTGTGTGATGCCGCATCGAAGTAATTGACTTAACTTATTCTACATTCATTCAATCCATTTGTAACAAGAGACTTTGGGGACAAGACAAAGTAATAACAACAACGCAAAATTAGTAAATGTGCAAATATACACCATACTCTTTATATTTTTTACAATTGGAGAAAGCAGTAACATTGATGTTGGATACAGACTACACCGACTACACACACATATTTTGACTTCATTTGTGATAGAGCTTTTTAGTTGTATGCTTTGCTGACAGAAGCTCATATCAAAACTAGATTACATTTCGAACATTTAATTAAATTGAAGTCCCTGGCAAGAGGTTGATTCCAGTGTGTTCCATCACTGACAGTGAGTTTAACTTCCGCCTATGAACTAGTAGCTGAACTATTTCTTTTGAAAAGTTAAATAAAGGCCGGAACTAATTTTTGAAAACCGTTAACTATTTTGTACTATACTCCTTTTGACTGTTTTTTATGAAACTTTCAAATGTAAACGCACATGAGGTATATGTAGGTAACGGAAGCAGGCAGCTGTCAGACTTTTTGCTTTAACTACTTCATAATACAGTATGCTTGTTCTGGAAACTTTCTCTGCATAATATAGAGATTTTATGATGACAGAATTCAATAAGGTACCTTACGTGTTCCAATCCAATCTACCATGTACATGAAGAAAAGTGTGTTGAAGGAAAACAATAGCAAAAAGAACCAATCGATTTGCCGTTCTAGTTTTACTTCCTTTACTTCATTTTTTTCTCCAGAAGCTACGCAAAAGTACCTTAAAAAATTTTCCCCTTAGCTTGTAAAATGACTTCGTTAATCAAGACAAAATAATTTTCTCTTCTTTGGAAAGGAAGTGTAATTAAGTTACGTATTCACTCTTTCCTTTTCCTGTATCAAATTAATAATATTTCATTTCATTTCGCACTACCTTTCAAAAGTATCCTCTGAGTTATTTCCTATGTACTGATTTGAATAACGAAATTGAGCAAAAACTTGATGAAAAGAAGGAAAAACTCTTCCGTTCTTGTTAGAATAGTGGCAAAACTTGTTATATCATATCTAGTAAAAATTGGGGCGTACATAATAATATTGCCTGGGTCTACTACCCATACCTATTACCCATCTTCATACAATGTATGGTATATTGAAAGTTAGTATACCTTTCTCTGACGCTATTTCTATGAACAATGTTTATTATGGAAAACTATGTCGAATCCCTTCTATTATGTCATTTAAATATACCTAAAGATCCAACCTTTTTTGTTCTGTTTGCACTATTTCTTTCACTGATTTTGCTATGTTGTTTTTGTGTACAATATTTTGGAGAGAGAGAGAATGTAAATTCTTTTAGGCTTCTCTGTATCAGAATTTGGTTACATTTTTTGTTTATTTTTATTTTGTATGCATATCCTTTGCTGTGGCAGCGCTTTCTCTTAATTCTCAGTCGAGTTTGGTTCGAGTAGCATTTTAAACGAAACAAAATAATTATATTTCCATTCTTATAAATTTAATTTTGGTTTATTGCCAGTAGCTAAAATTGCTTCAGCATTTATAACGTATACATATATTTGCTCAATACACTTTACAATAATTATTTTACATAAATATATACACGGAAGCACCCTTTTCTTTGATCTTTTTACAGATACTGATCCGGTTCTGATAGATCGAACAGAGTTTGTATACCGATGATACTTTTTTTTATTCTGGATATATCTTTAAATTTATCCCATTTGATATAAATGCGATATTGAAAGCAGTTATCTTTTTCTTTGCAACTCCCAAACTCTATCAACTGCCAAATAGTTCCAAACGAAAGAAGCAACTAAAAGAGAGAGTAAAAGTATGTCATGAAAGCACTTAAACTATATATGCATAAAATGTAGACACAGAAAGAGAAAAGGAAATGGCAAAAGTAGTGGTGGAAATTCACTCTGAATTACTTCCTCCTTTCGATACAGAGTTCCGATGAAGCTTTTAGAAGAACATTTATGCAATACAGTATTATGCATCTTCTTTTAGTCGAACTCAAAACTACTGAGCGGATCTCTAAATTCCGATATGCGTGTATTGAATATCTATCTTAAGTGTATATTATGCAGTTACCAAATTATAAGAAAGTTAAGCACACTTGAAAGATGATGATCATTTTGGCATGATACACGATTAAAGTTTTCAATCCATTTCCTCGAAAAGAATTCCTTGCTTACACATCACCGCACATGCAATAGTTTAACTTTTACCAGAAACGACTAACTTCATCGAAACGCCAATTTAAGTTGCGCCTTCAAGAAAAACCTGCCAAGAAAAAGAAGAGTTCAAAAAGGAAAAGAAACTGGAGTACATTATATAATTTATCTGTAATGTAGTAGCTCAAAGTGTATCACTCATGTTTCATGTTGTTTCATTTTACTCTCATCCCCATTTAGGTGACTTGTACGAGAAGAGGAATATATTTAATCTTTCCAGTTTTGTTTCAAAAGATATTATTTGCAGACACGTTTCAATTTTATTCGTGCTTTCTGGCTCCAGCACAAAGTAAAAGTATGTATGTTATGTAGAGCATAACATGACCTCATACTCAAAGTAGACATTGTAAGCACAGAATAAATATTTTGTCGAATAAAAAAGTCAACCTGAATGCATTGCAAATTTTGTAGAGATGAACCCACGAATGTTGATTTTTGGTTATCAATGAGTCTTAACTTTCCTTGTAACTTTCACTTTATCAATTTACCAGAGAACAGTGTCTACGACACATACCTGTTTTCTGGGATATTTACGTTCGTAGCGAATTGAATTAGTATATACCCATTCCCTTGACCGTTTTTCTGGCGTAATGGCATAGTATAAGGAATAGATTTTGAATTACGGCTTTTGTATGCAGCTGGTTATGCTACCAAGTAAATGGCATGCCGCTTTTACTTTACCTGCAATTTGCGGTGGTGTTTGGGGTGTTGTTGTTGTCAAAAATGTGCGTACACATTCTCATGCATAAAGTAAAACATATACGTACATATTTATATAGTACGTTTTGTATGGAAACATGTCTTCATAAAGTCTCAGCGGGTTACTTCCGCAACATCGTATCGTGTACATGCTAGAAAAGAGATAAAGTGAATGAAAAATGCATCCTGCATACCTTTTTTTGTGCATGTACAAGTGTAGTTATCATTGTTGCTTTTTTACTCATTCCTTTACTCAACAACGCCATTCAAGGTAGAAAACGCAGTGGGGCTCCAGCTCCACTAGCACAGAAAATATTTATGATGAACGACGAACCTTATTAAGCTTTGAAGGTCGGTGTTTGTGTTGTGGTGTGTGATGCCGCATCGAAGTAATTGACTTAACTTATTCTACATTCATTCAATCCATTTGTAACAAGAGACTTTGGGGACAAGACAAAGTAATAACAACAACGCAAAATTAGTAAATGTGCAAATATACACCATACTCTTTATATTTTTTACAATTGGAGAAAGCAGTAACATTGATGTTGGATACAGACTACACCGACTACACACACATATTTTGACTTCATTTGTGATAGAGCTTTTTAGTTGTATGCTTTGCTGACAGAAGCTCATATCAAAACTAGATTACATTTCGAACATTTAATTAAATTGAAGTCCCTGGCAAGAGGTTGATTCCAGTGTGTTCCATCACTGACAGTGAGTTTAACTTCCGCCTATGAACTAGTAGCTGAACTATTTCTTTTGAAAAGTTAAATAAAGGCCGGAACTAATTTTTGAAAACCGTTAACTATTTTGTACTATACTCCTTTTGACTGTTTTTTATGAAACTTTCAAATGTAAACGCACATGAGGTATATGTAGGTAACGGAAGCAGGCAGCTGTCAGACTTTTTGCTTTAACTACTTCATAATACAGTATGCTTGTTCTGGAAACTTTCTCTGCATAATATAGAGATTTTATGATGACAGAATTCAATAAGGTACCTTACGTGTTCCAATCCAATCTACCATGTACATGAAGAAAAGTGTGTTGAAGGAAAACAATAGCAAAAAGAACCAATCGATTTGCCGTTCTAGTTTTACTTCCTTTACTTCATTTTTTTCTCCAGAAGCTACGCAAAAGTACCTTAAAAAATTTTCCCCTTAGCTTGTAAAATGACTTCGTTAATCAAGACAAAATAATTTTCTCTTCTTTGGAAAGGAAGTGTAATTAAGTTACGTATTCACTCTTTCCTTTTCCTGTATCAAATTAATAATATTTCATTTCATTTCGCACTACCTTTCAAAAGTATCCTCTGAGTTATTTCCTATGTACTGATTTGAATAACGAAATTGAGCAAAAACTTGATGAAAAGAAGGAAAAACTCTTCCGTTCTTGTTAGAATAGTGGCAAAACTTGTTATATCATATCTAGTAAAAATTGGGGCGTACATAATAATATTGCCTGGGTCTACTACCCATACCTATTACCCATCTTCATACAATGTATGGTATATTGAAAGTTAGTATACCTTTCTCTGACGCTATTTCTATGAACAATGTTTATTATGGAAAACTATGTCGAATCCCTTCTATTATGTCATTTAAATATACCTAAAGATCCAACCTTTTTTGTTCTGTTTGCACTATTTCTTTCACTGATTTTGCTATGTTGTTTTTGTGTACAATATTTTGGAGAGAGAGAGAATGTAAATTCTTTTAGGCTTCTCTGTATCAGAATTTGGTTACATTTTTTGTTTATTTTTATTTTGTATGCATATCCTTTGCTGTGGCAGCGCTTTCTCTTAATTCTCAGTCGAGTTTGGTTCAATCTCTAGCTTTCCCTTTTTGTCCTCGGCTGGTACAAAAATAAAGTCCTATTCACACAACAGGACAGGTAGTTTTTGAGCCAGATTAAACGAATCTTTGTTGGTAACTTGTCTCTACTGAAACTTTTGTTGAGATGTGGTAATATTGAAGAGAATGATTTTTGGGCCAGACCAGGCCAGACACAGAGCGACACAAAATTGGGTAGGGAAATATAGAAAGCATGCATACATACTATTTAGCATTTTGAAACGGAGGGAACAGATGCAGATGACAAAATGAGATCAGTAGACTTTTGTTGGGTAGGCTCGCTAGGGATTCTGCTGATATTGGTGAAGATTGGATGGATTATGAGAACAATGCATATATGTCAAGTCAAATATCAGTAGTTTGGATAACAAAATCCGTTTATAGGACACTGGCCCAATGAAAGATGTGATGCGACGCAAAAATGACTGTGTCACTACTCCCACAGTAAACAACACCTAGAATATGATAGCGTCGACATGATCAGGATAACGTCAAAGTTGGAAATGTGGTCATCTAGATTATTTCATTGATATGTTGAAAATACAACCTATAAAGTAGCTATTCCAATGAAATGAACAATTCCATTTTAGATAGAGTGAAAAAACCTTTCGTTTCATGATGCGACGTAGAAAAGCCATGCTCGAAAACTTTTAGGCTTAAACTTCCACTTAGGTCTAAAAATTCTACGTATGCGAGCGTAAGCCCTATTTTCATGAATGTTTAATACAACTTATCGCATTTTCGATTCGCTTGCATCTCTTTCCATCGCTGAATAAATCTGCATTGAATGCACTACATACGCAAACCAGCTACACTTCCTTCACAAAAATACATTTTTTTAGAAAAACTGGGCATCGGTTTCGCTTCGCTGTTTTTTTTTGTGTTTCTGGTGGGGGCTGGCTGCTGCTTCTGACGCTGCATTTTAGTATCATTTATCAATGTCAGCCTACCTTGGAAAATGTCACCGGCGTTCCTATTCTTTTCTTCTCACTCAATCTGTAAGGAAAAGCAGTGGATGCGTCTTCTCTCACTCGCGTTTTCCATAGATTGTCTTTGCTCGGTTGAGAAAAACTTTGCAAGAAAATTCACTAGTTGGATATCTTTCTTGGCATCTCCTGTCTTTTGTGTATCTTTGTACGAAGAAACGTATCCTATAACATTTCTTACAAAAATATGCATAATTTGAAATATGAGCTACTACACATTCCGCATCTTCATGTCATGTGACGTTTTATCATTATGCAAGTGTGCGTCTTTCGTCGTTTTCTTTAGTCTTTGTCGACTTCTAGTATGATAGCTCTGGATAAAATTGAATATTCCCAACGCGTACATTTTGTATCAGCGAGAAAAAGTTGCCAAATGAGATTGCTTCGCTTACACATATCTTACAATACATATATTTTCTCTTTTTCTAAGTAAGTATTTTATTCTTGTCGTTTCTTTAAAAGTTCGAACTTCATGAAATGAATATATATTCTGTATTTATGGATATTTAATTTCATCGTCACATCATTGACGTTGTCACCATCAAAACTTTTGCTTCTTTTTATCTTACTCTTCTAAGCTAAATTTTATTTTATAAAGTTCTATACTATTCAGTTAAAGTTTCGAAACTGCGTAGTAAAAATTAAAATGTTATGCATTCAAAAGAGTTACGTGGCATATGAAAGTTTTATTAAGGAAAATTAAGGAGGGAGGATCGAAGGAACTACAACAAAGCGTTAATCAAAATTTACCTTCCAGCTATTGCCAGAACTGATAACTGACATCTGTACCTCCAGAATACCATTTTTGGTCATATCATCCAATTCATTGAACCTAATACTAAAAACGATCGAGGCCAATATAAATGTTTCTGGGGTGGAATAAGTAAATTTTAAATTGAACTTGCACAAAATGATGGTGAAATACAATACGAGCATGCATAGAACTGATAGTGACTCATCCATTTTTATGCAACGTATACCGTAGAAAATTGAAGTTTTGTGCATTACGGTAGTGCCCTGTGCGCATAAATGATTGTTTTTTTTCAAAATGAAGTTGAGTTGTTGAGTATAGTAGACAATAGTGTTAAAAATATGCCAACTTATCGTGTCTGAAATGACAGTACAGTAAAGAGTATCGCTTAACCCGCATGTGTCTGCGGCATCAAAATGATATGGAGGTCGTGTTGTGGTAGGGAAATAATAAGGAGGTGGTGGTGGAATAGAGAAAGTAGAACATGCAAAGTGAAGTCGGTAAAAGCTTATAGACAATTGGGTAAAATGAGAATCTTTTAAACAGTTGGTGCATGACACAGGGACAGGATCTCAACACTCTGCAACCCACGCCACGTCAAAACGCTTTGGTTCACGTCAACTATCCTATTTGTTGAGACTTAGCGTTATGTCATTGTCGTAAACAAATACATTAACCAAACTTCACCAAGAGTTGATCTCTCTGACAATCAGTGAGCTTGTATCGTCAGCATTAAATGATGGTACTTATAAATGAATATCATTAAACTTTAGCTCCCACGACTTTCTTCAACCACCCATTCTTATATGATAACAACGTATATAAATCCATATTATAATATCGTCTCCCTTTTCACATAGCCAACAAAATGGGTGCAATAATATAAAATTGATGGTACTCATGTGAAAGTACATGACACGGTGCGGGTGTGGCAACAAGAAAGGTTTGGATATTGTGCGAAAAGAGCAAAAGGGCTACCATTTTCCGTTTGACTGAACAAAACCCCGAATTACTTGATTCATTCAACTTTAGCCTATCTTGCTGCTCTTGCTAATGATACTTGATCTTCATTCTCTGTAGTCTGTAGTCTTACTTACTTTTACTACTAATGTACAGAGACTAGCAAAGTTTTCCACATTTCATTAGACGAAATCTCATTTTAGCATAATGTGAAGGGAAAGATTTGACGATAATGATGAGGATGACACGACTTTGCGAATCAGAAACAAAGAACTACAGGTACATTCATACATCTCTGCCAAGAGAACTTTCATCCTATTCGCGTCCTCAAACATTCCTTGGTTCACGTTGCGTAAAACAATGGCCTTAATGTAAAGATGTCATTAGCGAAATGTATTGTGAGCAAGTTTTCCTGAACATATGTATGTATCCTTTTAAGGGAATTTACTTGACTTGCTTTTAAACAAAATCTTCATTTTAATTTTGCATCTTTTTGAGTAAAAACAATGCGTTATCTCGCAAACTCATAAAATGCACTATATTGTTTGTGCAAAAGCTGGAATAAAGAGATTTTCTGTTTATTATGCTTCAGAGAAAGTATTTCCCTAAATTCATACAGGTTAATGCATGGCTGCATAAAGTGTAATTCATTTTCTAAAAATAAGTGAATGTGCAGATGGGAGCTTCCTCAACAAGCCATTGGAGTTGTCTTTGCGTCAAAGTATCTAGCTTTTCAAAAGTGCCAAGGAAGCCTGAAAAAATACAGAATACATTATCCCACTACACTACTTCATCCAAACTACGATACATTTTCTAGAGAAAGTGCAGAAGAGCTACTTCTAATAATAAGCTTACCCAGGAATGAAAAGTTCCATCTCACCTGGAATAAGCTCCTATGAGCTCATGTGTGTACCCTCAACACCAGGTATGCACTAGTTACTAAAACTAGCCTAAAGTTCACTAGTATCGTGGCATTGTATATGGAAAGCAAAAAAGAACAGCATCGTAAACTTTGCAAATTTATTTGCAAGTCAGACACACTGCTTGTTCATGTTTACAAGGAATATCATGAGAAAATGGGTCGGTGGATCACAAAACAGGGCTACCAACCTTGCTGTCATGTTTTTTCTACGTAATAGCATTATTTTGCTGCAGATGGATCGGGAAAGGTTTTTACAATGATTTTTTTTGCGCTGAAGAGAAAGGTAAAAAGGATTGAACCTTAGCTGGAAAATATTGTATACAAAAATACCTCCACACACAAAAACCCAATACACAGAAAATGAAAACGGGATACTTGAAGATAGGTCTAATTTCATGCATACACCATAATATTTAATATATGGGTTTTGTGTTGGTGCATTCATCAGTAATACTGGAAAAAGAGTTCTTGAATATTGCTTTCGTTTAAACTTGATTTTTACATGAACTCTGTAGCTGACAGCTGCATTAATAGAGTACATATATTTATCA
>JAQIWN010004347.1:0-11387 GCA_034699025.1 Entomobrya cf. arborea Gr-Col-00668 | reverse complement strand
GGGCTTCTTTACAAAATTTATATAGCTACCGTGATGATAATCACCCATGTTCGGATGTTGTGTTGGATGTGTGTCGCATATAAATTTTCTTTTGTCTTTTACTCTCAAATAATAAAATAGGATGTCCAACAGATTCGATGTGGTTGTGTAGACAAATCTCCCACTATGTATTGTAATAAATAAATGGTAGAAAATACCACTAAAACTAATAGGGTAAATGGTTTCCACAAAAAAACTTACACGACATGAAAAACCAATTTGATATTACAGATATAATCATTGAACTTTTGTATGTTTGTAGGTAAGACACATGTATATAAATAAATGGGCTTGTTGAAGTAATAATGATTATCGAACAACTTGGCATCTCATCTTCTGGCTCTATAACTGACTGAAAATCATTTATAATATTTATAGAGGTCTTGAGTTTTGGTGACAGTTTCTATTTCAGAAACTCTGCGGGCAATAAAATTACTCTGTGGATGGTCGTAAATTTTTTCTCTCGAAAACATGAGTGCGACATGTGTTTACCTAAAAGTTACTATTTTAAAAACAAATATGAACTGATGTACTACGATTTGCCATAATCATCGGATACACATGTACAACGTTTCCTTTAAACATTTAAAAAGAGATACATGAAGCTCAGGCCGTTAAAGATTCTTTTTGATTTTTTGTAAGCAAGATGAGGACATGAGTCGGACAATATGTTGTACAAGGAAAAATTGTGTTCCTTGTGAGGAAAAAAATACTTTTCCTCTTTACCCTTCAATATTTTGTCTGGATCTTTGTGTATGTGGTTTTCACCCTGAAAAATTATCACTACATGATGCATATGCCTTATCCTAAATGGGTAAACCCAGAAAAAATGTTATTTTTGTATTGCGTGTTTGAGGTGTACGCGCAATAGTTTGTTGTATCAGTACGCAAGAGTGTTGTAAAACTTTTTGAAACCTATTAAATCTCAACTGTTGAAAGGGTATAAATTACTCCACAGGATCTTTAAAAGCACGACGATGTCGACCGTCGTCGCTCCGTAAAATTTTTACGGTGTTGGGTGAACGAAAAGAAGAAAAAAGGCTCCGATACGGAAAGAAACTCACTCCCAAGTCAGTTAGCTCCTACTCATTAGAAAAGTCCGTCAAACCTGGCAGACTGCAGAAAAAAAAAGTTTAGAATGCGTTGTCTCAATTACTAGCTTGTTACTTACTTCTGTGTGCGTGGTCCTTCAAAAACTCGTGTGGGGTGACGATGACCGAGATGATTGTAATCTCTTAAGTATATTTTTCCTTGTTATTTTTTTCGAACAAACGATAATTTTGCTTTGAAATACCAAAAGCCAAATATTTTTTAATTGAAATATCTCCATTTGTAATAAAAATGGATACACAAATATGTTTCTTCTTCGCAAGAAAGTAAGAATGTCTTCAAACAAAAAAAATATTTTTTACTAATTTGTTCAAAAGGTGTTTGTTACGTTTGACGTATATTTCAATGCATTCGAAATTTTAACAATCCATTCTACAACTTCGAAAAATTATTTATTGATAAAAAATTGTTAAACAAAAGCGTAAATGATTATTTGCAAATAAAAATGCAGGAGCAGCGATGAATGATAGTTATTTACTTTTATTTACTACAATCGTCGATAACCTTAACTTGGCTCCTCCTTGCCTTGACTGACAGCTTGATATGAGCAGACATGAAGAATAAAATCCTCGCAATAGATTTTCTTTGCCTTTCATTACGTTGATTTCCAAGTTATCACCAGGCAAACTCAATCTTTGTCTTCACAGGGAACATAACATAACATTATAGCTAATCTTATTTCGTAAATATACATCCATATCTCCTTATTTCTCGTACAGTTCCACGAAACTAAATGGAGACGATATTATCATGAAAGGTCTGTACGGAATAATAGGGCAAACATACATAAAAACTTTTGCTACCCGAGTACTGATTATGTAATAAATGAATTTGAAAATTGTTATAGGAAAATCGTGTAGCGGTGTGTAGTCATCATCATTGTTGTCGTCGCAGTCATCATTACCAAGTATCTTGTAACTTCTGCTGATTGACTGTATGTATATCCAAAGCTGATCATTTTATTTCGTTGAATGATTTGATGTCTTCATTGTCTGATCAATCTAATGATTAAATCATTACAATTCTGATGACGAACGTAACGGCTCTGTGGGATACAGATGTGGAGATTGGGAGAAAGACACAAGCAGCTTTTCTTCTCAATAATCGCGCATGTATTAAATAAACAAACAACAAATAACGCTGTGTGTTGCCTTTCTTCAAGATTATAACAATTCGTAAATAGCCACTTCACTAGAATGATGATTTCCTGACAGTAGTAACTCTGTAAATTATGCACATACAGAGTGAAATATGGACCTAAGCGTCGTTATCACAATCAACCTTTACATTGTCACAAATTCTCTCTTGTTCAACAAGTTTATCCCTTCTTTCTATGATTTTTTTTTACCGAATTTGGCTTAAATACACTGATTTATTACAAACAACACAATTAAGTTGTTGAAAAAATCAAGATTTTTTATTTTGAAATTCTTGCAATTTAAAACAAAATTTCTCTTTGTGTTATTGACCTGTAAGAATTTTCAGTAAGGATCCTAATACGGTGAAAATTGGTGTCATTAACTTTGTTCTCTTGGATTAGCATAGAAACTTTCCTTCACATTTCTAATGAACGTAAAAAGTGAACATGAAAAAAGCTGCATAAAATGAGTGTCATTAAAGATTCAATGATGCATCAATTCAAACAACGCCACTAGATTTAATATCATTATAATTATATAGTACTTAGAAAGGTGGATGGATAAGGGAAGAGAGAGAGAGAGAAACGTAAGGGGGTATAAATAAAGTTGTGGTAAAAGTCACAAAGAAACCGTTTCAGATTTTATTTCAGTAGCAGCAATCAGTTTTCTCATTCAAAATCATTAAATATTTTGGTCGCCCGTCCTCCTTCTTTAGCACTTGCATACGTAATAGGTTTAGAACAAAAAAAAAGTCTATGCATAATGAACTGAGTAACAAAAAACATCAGTGTTTTTTTCTGTCGGCACTAATAAAGACGTACATACAATGAGGATGACAGGGACACTTCTTTCTCGTTAAAAATGGTTGGGAATGATCATTTTGTTATTTTTTTGTGTCTTTGCCTTTTTTATGTATGCATAGCAACTATATAATCTCCGTTTGTAACAGCTCTATTTGTTCTTCTGTCTGTCTTGGAGTGTCTTGCATTGTGCATTATATATCATTATGCTTTTGAGTAGCATACAAAAATACTGCATTCTAAAAAGCTTTATTACTTACACTTGTTATAATTCTTGTTTGTTTTTCTGTGCTGTGATGTAAGGAGCCATGTATTGTTATAAATGCTTATATTCATCAAATTCATCATTTAGTAATAAATAAATGTGAGCAAGCAAAGCGAACACACCGTACACACATCTTTTATTATTTACTGCGATACACGTTTCTCGTCTAACTTTTTTTTCTACTTGATCGCCTACTTTTCATTATATCTTCAAAGTTTCAAAGATGCTTGTGTATGTACTGTACATTCACGTGATTGAGAAATTTAGATTTGGAAACGTGATACTGTGTGAAAAATTATACCTCACCGTCATAAATGAAAGTCCCATTAATATTTGTCATTTTGAAAATGCTACCAGTATGAAAACTAGAAAGGCCAGCAAACAGAAAGCATATCTCTTCTCTACATGCTTGCTTCATAGTTATAGTGAAACATCTCTATTAAAATTAAAGAAGAGCAATAGTGAGGAAGAGGGCCACGTATAAAATATAAATGTTATTGTTTTTCTTTCGGTATGCATCTTTATACAACATAATCATGGTAGAATGACGATGACGATGATGGCAGTCGTAGTGGTATCAAGATTCATGCCTGGTAGTCACTTGTAAAGCGCCTCAGCCAGCCTAATCAAAGCACTCCACTGACGACAAAAACGGCGACAAGCAACCAAGATTTACAATTATCATCACCGAACAGCTTCTTTTTTCGCTGGTTTTACTTTGATTTTTTTTTCTGTGTCGTGTCGTTTACCGAAAAAAAAACAGAAGCGTGGTCGTCCGAACCGAATAAATTTAAGATGCATAATATATGCATGCATTCATTATGATATGCATAATAACCAAGAGAAAAAGCAACAGTAGAGAAGATTCATTTTTGGAGTTTGGTATATTTCTCCGCAAGTCCAATACTTGCTGCTTAACTCGCTCACACTGAGAGAGTGTCTAGTCATGTAGGTACTCCTTCTTGGTAAGTAGCTGTCCCTCAAAAGAAATAAATAAATGGGATTAGTGATGATAAATAAGCAACCTTTTGTTAGGAAACATGCTGATGACGCAGCAAAAGTAAGTTGTGTAAAAGGCGGAAGGGTAACGAGATACGCTTGCTGCCGGCACAGCATCCGTGCTGACTTGTTTGCTTATACAGCCATGGTCCTCCTGTCCTGTTGGTCCTTCCCAAAAATTAAACTAAACGAGTGGGGCCCTTCCTTTTCATCCTTCTCTTTTTACCTGCATGTGCGCTTTCCTACGACAAACATAGAATGAAACATTAATTTCCTTTACGAGAGATTTTATTTTCTCGATGTGCCGTAAAAACGAGGTATCTGTGTACCCACGAAAATAATACACAATATAATAATATACTACATCTGCTTATCATATCACCTTGATCATCGTATCATCATCATCATCATCATTAACTTGAACAAGTTGTATGCGCTTTATATTTGACAAACAACTTGATGTTCAACCATATATCTATTAAAGTAGATAATACAGTTTGTCCCAGCAACCAAACATGAGTAGCAGTAATTTATTATTTATTCAGATTAACCACGCTACTCCTGAGAAAGGGCTCAGCTTTGCTTGTTTGTCTCTTTAACATCTATATATTTTACTGATTGAATATAAGTAGTATACTCATAATATACACTGTATTTTAATAATAAATAAATACAATGAATTCAATTTTACCCTTTCGCTTCTGCTGTTGAGCAAGGGCTCATCCCTTATTTTTGTTGAGCTGCTTCGCTTGAAGAAAACAAAATAGATGATATGAGGGTTCATATGAGTCCGACCAAACATGTAGTATTCATTACACTTGGTCTATTGGTGGTACAACAATGATTATTGAGCCATATATTATATAATGTAATCGTGATCAACTTTTTTGTCCACTTTTGGAAGATTGTCCGATTTAATACCAAACAGCAGTAGCCTCATCATTATTATCTACCGTACAACATCATCATCATTCTTTGGATGATCAGGAGACCAAGGGACTTGTAATCTTTTGATCAAAAAAACCTCAAACAATACATAAATGTAAGCCTTTACAACCTCTCTAAGGTTGTCATTACTAATACGGATCATGATGATGACATCTATACCAAGTAGAAAATCAATAAAACAGGATATATTCATCACATTGTACATATGTATCTCCTACGTAATTTTCAACAATGATTATCTCATGAAGGCACAAAGATCAATCGGTAGACAACAATACAGCAATCATGATCCTCCATATCACCTTCATGATCACCATTATTATCAAGTTGATGAAAAGTATTAAAACCGGTGACTATTGACTACGAGCTAAAAAAAATGGTGATGTAAATATTTTCAAACCACTTTGTGTAGTTGTTTGTTGAACTAAATTCACTATTCTACGCAATATGCCCAAAAAATCTGCAACGAATTTTTATTTAGTCCTTATATGCAAAGTTACAAATTACAGCCAATAATACATAAAATGAGCTGAGTACAAAACATTGTTGTGATATTGACGTAGTTTTGAGTTTAAAAAAAATATTCGAAAACCGTATATTTCAAGTATTTACTGCTTACAATAGTATAAGTTTTGGTGACACAATCAACATCGAAATGATAATGGAGCAAGTTGAGAATGATGGATAAAATTTGGTGTACACTTCAATCTAATTCCCATTATGTACAATTGTATTGTATGCCATTGTGATGCTGATAATGAGGATAATATAAAACGATCCTCCGCCTTCTTCTGGTGGGGCTCTTATATGAAAACAAGGTGGTTCCAATAAAATCAGCCCAGGTGACATTTTTCATTCCCTACGAATCATAATATACGATTACTATGCTACTACTACTTTTATGCTTGATCATGTAAAAGCCTAATAGCTTTGCTGTGCTCTTAGGCAACGAAACAACATGAATGCTATTTGAAAAATGTTTTCCTCCACCTCACTCACCGCTGCCACAAATTTTACTCCCTTCAATTGAATCAATGTGTACACGAAACTAGTAGTAGGGAATTGGTAATATAAAACCATGTTGACGAAGCAAAATTTATATGCAGTGCTCTAAATAAAACGTACGAAATCACGTATGTGATGTGTCGGTCACAGACAAATTATACACGACCAGCTTACGAAATAAAAAAAGGAATAAAAAAATACAGAAGCCTAGGCTGAATCAGTGGAGTATAAAAAGGTGAGACAAAAGAAGAGAGAAGGAAAGGATCCATGTTGTTTTGTATTTGTAGCATATGTGATATGTGGGAAAAATCAACACCCATCGAATCATGATACAAGCTTGGAAACAGTAGGAGTGTGGTAAAAACACAACAGAAGCCGACAAAACGTGAACTGCTTTTCGTTGCTCACACAACGCAACGTATAGACAATATTATATACAATTCCATGTTTGCTGTAAGCTTGTTTGAATGTGTTTTTTTATAATTTACCACAAACATGCATAACATTCATGCTTTTTAGTTCCACACAGAGACTACTTTTACCTACCCCATTGTTTTTTATACCTGACTAAAATTAAAAATCACACATACATCAAAATTGTTCCTTATGGTTAAAAACACATGAGTTCAAATTTTATATAAATAGTTGGTGTTTGGTATATATGTGGCCGTATTACAACTGCTACCGTTTTTTATTTAGTTTTTTTTTGGAAATGATGGAAAAATTACAGATTTGTACAGGAAATCTCTTGTTTGACAAAAAACCATGGTTTGTAGTTAGAGTCAGTCTTTTCATGCATGCATGCATTTATATCTACACACAGAACATGCATGTTTGCATGTCATTTCTTCACATGAAACATCAACAGTGAAATTGCTCGATGGTTGAAGAGAGAATAATCGTCATATGGGTTGGACTGGAAGCAATCATTTTGTTTTTGTGGAAAAAAATATGTGTACAATTATTGTCGCTTTAGTCTTTTTGAAACAAAATATTTTTTTTTGTACATGTTTACTTTGTCACTGTATAGAATCTTTTCATACTTTTTATTTATGTTTAGACAACAAGCATATCATTTTCTTGTGGTAGCTGCAATGTGGTAAGGAAGATGTGAAAATCTAAACTATTCTCTTTTTGACAACATTTCCCTTTCCACCATTGCGATTGTAATATTTATCATTTTTATCTTTTGGTTGGAATTTGTCTCGAAATCAATATTACACATTCATATACTCGATGATCAAAAGAAAAAATTATGAACAAAACGAAAAATAGTAAAACTATTAAAACGTCTTGCTATTTTTCTCACCATTCACCGTCACCATTATTACCAATAACGAAAAATGTATGAACCACACAACAATAGTGAATGAAATTTATATTTTACCTTATTTTTTGTTTGTTCGCTTAAGTGTCTAAGTTTTTACTTTCTTTGTTCTTCTCCTTATATACCAGTTTATCTTGGTCTCTCTATACTTCACTACCTTCGAAAGCAGTACTGCATATATTATCAACTAATTCATAACAGGGCAAGCCACAAAAAGTCCCTTTTATTGCGGAACACAATAGTTTTGTTTTAACGCTGCTGTTGGCGATATTACTTACTAAAATTGATTTGACAGGAACAAGGAAGCATGTCTACATACATGAATTTGATTTGGGTTATGACGCTCCTGTCGACTGTGGTGGACTCGTAAACATTTTATCTTTGAAAAAGACCCGTGTGCTTCCTTATAAAATACAACGAGGAACTTGCACGATCACAACACTCCGTTTATTTATACCATTTAGAAATGCATTACATACTGGAATAGAAAATGAAGAGAGCAATCATTAAAATATTTTACAGTTTTTGTCTTTTTTCTCCCTCTCATAAAAATCATCATCATTTGTACTTTTCTACCATAATGAAGGGAAGGTCATTGAATATCTGTAAACAAAAATAATATAACTAGTCATGCCTAGAAGGTAATATGATATTGTTTTGCTGATCCGAATTTTTATGAGTAATGTATATTATGACATGGCTTTATTGTGAATAGTTAGTAATTTAAACCCCAGTTGAGTGTTGGCAGGAAAAGTAAGCGGTGGTAAGCGAGTACGCAAACAAACTGTGGTATTTTTTTAAAATTATTTTTGCTTGCTCTCACGTTTTCCCTTTATTGCCGACTAAGTGACACATCAAATCTTCAAGGGACGTAATACAAATAGCCAAACGTACAGCACAAAAGGCAAAAAAAGAAGTTGTGAATGCATTTTATTGTATTCTGTACTGTATTATTCGTGTAGTCAAAAAAGTTTTTTTTCTTTTAGTCGGCTCATTCAATCTCTTATAGTTACATGTATCATCATGGGTGACCACAAGTCGCCTGCCTATTAGATTCGTTAACCCAGAAAATTATTGCATATTAAGGATAATTTGGGAATGCCATAAGTAGCGGAAAGGCACAACGATTATTACATATTCTCAGAAGATAAATGTACTTTACAATACAAAGTAAAGGAATAATGATGATATGCTTATGATGCATTCATTTTTTATGACGGTGGTGGGTGCTGTACATCATTGTAAGACGCATATTGAACCGAATCAAACTAATAATAATAACAACAAAATACTATGATAATAATGGTAATACTTATTGCTTAATATATCTTGCATGGTTGCACTAGGTCGTATAGTGCCACAACACAACACCAAACGTGAGGGTGCTCCACCACCAAAGAGTACACAAATAAGTTTCACTACTTAACCAACAGCCAAGCCGCGCAGTTAAAGAGAGAAACGAGAAAAAAGCGGCAGATGATAATAGCCTAAGAAAAAATCATGATAAATAATAATAATAATATTATGAAATTGTTCCTTCTCCTTTTTCCTGCTTTGTTATTATCTCCGCCACACATCTAACCTACTATTTCTATATAAAGTACATGAGCAACAAAATGTGTAAAAGTTAGATAGCTTTGTGGCGGCTCCCTCAACAATATAAATTTATGTGTGTGTGTGTGCGGTGGTGATGTGGTGATGATTTTTTTTATTTTTTTAATTTTAACCAATAGCTTCGAATAAAATATATCGACTATATGGCATAGATTCATAACAAAATACATATTTATTATTGCAATAACAACGATTCGATGATGGAGTGGAGTGAGTACTTGTTGTTTTTGAGAGTCGTATTTTATTTCATGCTTATTATTGTGATTATTGATACCTTTTGCCATCATTACATCTTTCATACTATACTGAGCAACATAATCACAAAACTATGTAGTCTTAGTGGTATGGTGCACGTTTTACGAACATTTGTTAATAATAATAATGCTTTTCATGTATTATATTTTTCCCAATTCTCTCTCTCTCTCTCTCTTTCAGTTCAGGCTCAGGTATCTGATTATACGTGCCATATTATAGGAAATTAATGTAAGACACAACCAACCAAACCATTCCCTTTCCTTATCTTCATTATTATTTCATTGTAGAGCAGAGAAAAACCACACATCGAGAACATGACGACGATAATAATGTCAATGACTACAGTGTGTTCACTCATTGCACTGGGAATACTATATTAGCATTGTACAAACACACAACTAAATATTTCCAAATAGTCCTCGAACAAATATCCAAATTATAACGCCGATTGATGTGTAAGCAGCAACACACAAGTAAATAAGTCAAGTCGATTGAACCAACCACATAAATCTAAAAAAGCGTGGAACAGTACAAAAAAAATATTCGTTATACAGACACAATAACTTTAAATATATATTGTGAATTTATGCAACGTTGAGTATGCATACATGTAAAAGACATTCAACAACGATAATAGCAGCAATCAAAAATAAATACGTGTAACTAAAGCTGATGAAACGAGCGCTTTTCGACAGTGTATAAAATATTGTTGAACGGAAGAAAATAACTTATAATTAAGGTTTTTGAGTCACTCGCTGTTTTTTCTCTCTCCGAGAAAATTGAAGGTTTCACAATCTTTCTCTGGGATATATATTCGTATAGCATTCAATGAAATCATAATGGCGTATTCAAACATGATTTCCTATCCGATAAAGCTCATTGTGTAAATTTGTGTGTGGGGAACAATATGATATTTGGATTGATGCAACAATATTTTTGGGGAAATACGCATATAAAATTTAGAGTTTTTACAAGGTAGTTAGTTGCTTTTTCACCACTGGCATACTAGTATTCACTTGTAAAAAGGACTTATAGATCCTTAAGTTGGACACTTTTTCATTAAAAAATAAACTATTGGAAACGCTTTATTATGCTTATAAATTATAATTATTTCATTGGGTTTTTACTTTAACATTAAACCTAAATATTACATTTACCTTAAGCAAATCCGCTTATTAATCTTATTGTAAGAGAAGTAGTTTTGAACCAGTTCATTTAAATCCAATCAGCATCTGATTATGATTATGCACAACCATTTGGAACAGTTTATCTTTCAAACTTTGCAGCTGTTGCCTTTCTTTCATCTAATCAGAATATTTTCTTTCTTTTTACAATGAGAAGTTTATGAAACAAAAAATGAAAGACATTAGTCCCCATTTTTGTATAGAAAACCACAAACGTGATGAAATTTCCACCTGCGGCTGTTATTTCCAATTTCGGTCAGAAGATAAAGAAATGTAAAAATGATGAGTTCATTATCCTAACGCCTTTGCATACACAATACACACAAAACATTCGAACCGCCGGAAACTAGTATTATACGCTGGACCACTGAACGTTTTTTATTGCGAAAGCAAACTTAAAATGGCCAAATCTGCTGTCTTTATTTTCGGGTGTTCATTTTTCTATGTCTGATAATTAGTATCTAAAGAAATTGACATGTCAATCATATCATTGTTTAGAAGAAAAGATGTGCTGATATGTTATGCCCACTGAGAGTGTGTGCTTTGACCAAAGACGCCTACCAATTTGACCCCTAAAGAGCAAATTGGTTAATTAAGAAAGAGAGGTGAGTAGGTGGGGTAGAGCTGGATATGGAGGCAATAATATTACGAAACAATAAATTTAGACCTCGGCCATCATCATCAATTTACCAACGGTTTTCC
>JAQIWN010004346.1:0-11388 GCA_034699025.1 Entomobrya cf. arborea Gr-Col-00668 | reverse complement strand
AAAGTACTTTTAATAGTTATTTAAATAAACTAGAAGAATCATCAGGTGTTTCGTAGTAGTTGATTAACTACACGTAATGCAACAGGACTAGGACATACTTGTTTGATCCTGTTGTCCACATTTTTAGACTATTTATTTTTCAATCTTCAAACATTTTTACAATGATTATAATTAACCTGTGGCTATCTAACACTTTTTGTCAAAAAAAAACTATCATGATATTAACGCTCAGGGTGAATCATAATAAGTGATAATAATAATATCTATAAGATATATCAAGTTATTAGGTTCTTGCAGCTTGTTTCCAGTCCTTCCAATTTTTCAAATAATTTATTAAACCTTTGGTTTGACTTTGTTTAGGACAGTGCACCAGGAACTAAATTGGCAGATAATGTTATTTTGTAACTTTAGAAACATGCTCATCAATATTTAAATATTGATTCTGGTAAAACAAAAACACATAAATGTATTATGTAAACTTCATCCTTTTTTATTCATTTGTGAAAATTCATACAACATAGTTGTTGCATCCTCAACCTCATACTATTTTATTAAACTTTTAATTAATATATCATATCACACCTCCACATATATATCTACGAAACATTGTTTAAACGAATTATACGCTCCTTTCCGTTTAAACCTACGCGATATTTCTTTTTTTATGTTTGGAAATTAGTGCTAGTGAAAGTTAATTCATTTTACTCACACTACGTACAAGTTAGCAAAAGAATTAATAGCTAAATTTCACAGTGAAAACTTTCTGCTAGCCTTCTTCTTAAGTATGAATCTACATTACAACACACTGGGAATGGCACCATTTGGAAGTTTCTGAGAGGATGACGATGATGGCGATAAGGATCCTGGAGGTGGCTGTGGATCCGATGAGGTAACCTCATCTTGTCCTTCATCTTTCTCCACTAGCTCAGAATTATCTTCAAGTGCAGGTACGAGAGCTTCATCTGCATCATCACCAGTAGCCACTGGAGCTTCAGATGGTTCCGTCACCACTTCATCCTCTTCTGATGGTAAAGGAGGTTCACTTTCACCGCTTACGATTACTCCGCTTTCACCACAATTTTCCACAACAGCTTGTGCACCCTCCTCATTATTTTCCACATTATCGATTTCAGTGTCCATTGTGTATTCCTCCTCTACCTCTGTCACCATGTCGTCCCGCACATCACCGTCTGCAACCACCATGCCTTCTTCAATTTCCCCTCCATTCTCCTCACCATCCACTTCTTCTTTTGTAATCTCCTCAGCAACTTCGATAGCATCTTGTTCCCCCAAAATTGCAGGTGGCTCATTACAACTTTCTTGGACATCATCTTGAACTACCTCTTCCAACGCATCGACCAGCTCGCTCACAAAAGAATCTACAATTCACAAGCATTCATTTTAGAAAATGATAATAATTCGTGATTATTAAATCCTAGTTCATAAACAGAAATTGACACTTCTCGAACGAAACGAAATTTCTCTTGTACTTTTGCATAATTTGTAGAAATCATTATAATAGCTATAGTTTAGTAACACCCTACCTCTCAAGGCAACCTAATTTTTATTCTCAATAGAACTTCCCAATAAATAATTCTCCATAATTTCCGTGTGCCTCCTGACTGAAGATATCATTATGCATTCATATCAACTTATTATTCACAGCAATTTTCATTTTCCGCATTAGCCCTCAGCTTTGAACACCATTCGCAATTCACCTTGCTACAATTTTCATTCAATTTCATTTGTTACCTTGTACACGCACACGAATGCCCACAATACAATCAAAAAATGCGAAACGGACACACAATTTGACACACAAACATATTAAATAACAGTTTTTTTTGTGGAGGGTGCTAAATTACTTTCTAGATAGAACCTGTCTCTTTCCCGAACCCAACAAAAAACAATTGTTCTAATTAAAAATGTAACAACTGCATATCTGGCTATAATCCCGTTAAAAAATATTTTGCTCACGCAAAAAAACAGAACAGGAATAACTGGAGAAAGTGGACTTGATACACTTTACATAATTCATTTCATTCTCCATAAAGAAAACACGACAGGTAACCAAAAAAAATTAATCGATTTTGATGACCTTCCACAAAAAAGTAAATTACTACTAAAGAAAGCAGTATAGCTCAGTTGGTAATTTTCTAAGCTACTACAATATTGCATTCCTTTCTTCTTATTTGACAAATTGAGACAAACGAATCTAGTCATATAGGCAGTTAGTAGAAAAAGTTACCTGGCAATTCCACTGGATTCGAAGAAGGATTTTCAAAACTATTCATTTGACTATGATAGCCATTCGGAGATGGATCACAGGCGACATCGGAAGCATCACGATCATCTTTATCTTGATCCATGTCATTCCCATTATCAAGTTTTTCTTCATCATCATCTTCAGACAAGGTCTGGTCCTGCTGCCACAGTGGCACAAGTGATGCCAGTACCTCTGTAAAAAAGGAAGAAGTAACTTTTCCATTTAATTTTTCAGTCAAGAGCCAAAGGAAAAAGTCAATTGTAATATTTTATTCAACAACAAGAAAAATAAACGAAAAAATGACAAGCATTTTATTGGATTTGTTCAGCAAAAGATAGAGTTTTGTTGTGTCATAAAATATAAAAAAAAACTAGACATTTTTTTAGCATAAGAAAACTATTGGCTTTCACTTGTCCTTGTACAGTGCTATGCGATAAAACCACGAAAAGCACTTGTACTCTTACAACTGAATGTAATGCAATTTGATGCGAAACAGATAATCAAATAGACGTGCATATATATACACGCTTATATTTTCTCATCAAAAATTCGAGAGTTGTAATAACTCTAATCGGTTGCATGCTAATCACATTTTATCTATGCATCACCGCACCTCAATGACTGAATTTGTTCCGACCATAGCAACACACCTATTTTGTACTTTGTACTTGACTTAAGAAAAGGAAAATTTACACAATAACTGCAGGTGACGGCAATAACAAGAAGGAGAAAAATAAGCCTAAATTGAAATGCATTAGAAAAAATGGCCTACATACCCAGTTTTCACCTGCTTTCTTTACATGTCATTGTGGTGCAGGTGTTATTGTTACGATTTACAGTGCAGAAGAAAGACCTTTCATTAAGATGATTAATCAGCCGAGCCACGGAGTTTAACAAGCAAAAAACTATGTAGCAGTACTAGGACTAGGGACAGCAATATGAATGGATGTAACCCACGGAGAACAAAATAGCGGAGGTATTCATGCGGAAATTCTAGAAAGGACGTTTTTTTGGAAAACTAATAATGTAATTACAGTGCAGTTTATATACGACTCCCTGTCATTACATTATTGACTTGACGCACACTAGCTTTGCTAGTTTTCCACATGTTTTTCTCATTTTATCCCAACCCAATACAAGCACAACCACAAGACAATCTTTACTGAAATCTGAGAAAAGCAAATCATTATTTTTTTTGGCTAATTGCTTACCTGTGTTATATATCAGTCAAGTGAAGGGATCTAATGATTACAATGACCTTGTCTACATATACCAATTTATTTGTATAATTAGCAAAAAACTGAAAAGCAAACCAAAGATTTTATTAACTTACGTGCATGCGTCATCATATGTCATAATGACAAGAGTTTATATTTTATGAGTTTTCATGCAACTGATATTTATATAAAGTGCTTCAACATTTTATATTGAGAACTCATGAGGTGGAGAACAATAAAAAAGGACAAGGAGGAAAATCATACTAGCAGAAAATACCGGATATAATGATCATTTGGGGAAAATTGCGTTTTCCGGTGAAATACATGCATCCCTACAAATACAAAGGAGCAATCAAAGGAAAAATCATACAAGGAAAACTTGCATGTCATGACATCACTGCATTTTTACACAGGCATAAAAAATGATAGACGGTGAAATGGAATCATAAAAACAAAATCATTACACTAATTTGTTTCCCTATTCCCATTAAAACCAATGACTTAATGTAGAGAACGCAGATGTAAAGCAAGCGTAACGAGTATGTAGGTGGATGACAAAAAAAGTAAGCAACAAAAAATGCGACAAGTACATAAACTAATTTACCTACCGTCTCCATTTTGATCCTCCAAGAGGAACCCTTCTTGTTTCAGTGAATTGATTACAGACGGAAGAAGCTCCAACAAGTATGCTGTACTCATCATCCCATTATTATTATTATTACCCCCACCGTTCACCAAAATAAGACCGTTATCCTCATCTTCCCCTTCAGCACTTTTCCTCCCACTGTCCCCATTCCTTTGTAGCTGCTCTTGTTGCCTTTTTTTAATTTGCCTTTCCAGATGACGTTTCAGTCTCTCCTTTTCCTTGGACAGGAGCTCCTGTTGCTCTTGCAACCTTTTCAGTTCCCTTTCCTCTTTTTTCCGTTTCTCCAGAAAACGATTTTGCTGCGCTTTCAGGGCACCAATTTCTTCTTCTTCCATTGTTTCCAAAAGTGCCTGCAGCAAACAAACATTAAAGTCCACATGTTATTTTTTAATTTCTCATTGGTCCTTCAGAATTCCATTTCGACTTTAAATGACTATCAGAAAATGTTACAATTTTCATGTCATTTCAAAAGAAAAAAAATTGAATAACAACTTTGCTTAGTTTATTTTGTATTTCATTTCATGGCCTCTTGGTTGAAATGTCAATTGGATTTTTTTTCTTCCTTCTTGCCCACTCCCCCATCATTATCGGCACTCGGCAGCAAATAATACTAGTATTGTGTAATGCCACTGGCCGTCGGGCCATTCTACTGTTACAGCGTGTCAAAAAATTTCTATGAACATTCCCTATCAAAAGTAAATATTATTTTATGCATCAAAATCAACCGAAAAAAAATCAAGCATTTTTTCCACTAACTAACCCGGGCTATTGCAAAATTGATCTGGAGTGGAAAAAAATATTTGTCGTTGTTATCATTGTAAAGCAATTTTTTTCTTACGTTTCCTCTGTAAGCAAACAAGGTAAGCTTTCTGATATTAATGTACTCCCTTACATAGGTTAAACGAAACACACACGAGCATACCACAAAAAAGAAGTACATGAAAATAATATCGTCAATCGTCATCATCATCATCAAAATTCATGGCAGCAAACCTAAAATAACCACGCATTAAAGAGAAAGAGTGAAAGCCGTATCGTATCGAATGTAGCATATAAAATGTCGACTTATTGCTGCTACAATCAACCACTGTTATTATTATATTGTCGATCAATACTTTATGATGTAAAGTGGTCTAAAGTCTAACGTCGTTCTCTATGGTGGTATGTGGCTTGGCAGTAGATGCTAAGCCTTTTCCAACAAAGAAAATAAATAGTCGAGTTCGGTTGAGTGCACTGGAAAATGAACGATAACACTATAGCACAGTATGTATATATTTACATATATATGACTATACGGAGTTGTTGGAATAACCAATGCTGTAATTGCCGGTGTGCTCTACCGCTATGTTTTTTGCTTTTATTTTGTATTATCATTATATATTAATTTAATTTGATAATGAGACGCAGATATTTTATGTAAAAAAGATAATTATGGAGGAAGAATGGGCAGAATTAATTAAAATGTGTACCGACCTGCTCCAGTATTTTTCCCACAACAGCCTCTACTACCGGTTGGACACGCTCATCAAATGACACGAGTTCTCCTGGAAGTACTTGTGTACTGGCGTCAACTACTGGAAGCATTTTTCCTTTGGAGGTAGAGAAGCCATTGCCGTTTACGGAGGAGCGACCACCTGGGGGAATGTTCACGAGAGGGGATGAGAGTAGCTCCTCGTCTTCAATGGGATCAGTCTGTACAATGGCATCAACGTCAGGGCCACGTATCATGTCTCTACTCAGGTCCTCCAGGTATTCTTCCGTTTGTACGTGCACTTGATGTCGACCTTCTGGGGGAGGAAATGTACGGGATCGGGAGGTCACTTTTGTTGTCATTCTGTAACGATTACTGCGAATTGTGGTGGTTTGATGACCACCAGCTCCCAAAGGAGCCAAGTTGTTCCCAGTGCTGCCATTTAAGGTGTTATTTTGAGAGCCTTGAAGAAATGCGCGTCTTCGTCTGTACCTATTACTCTCTTGGTTCTGGTCCCCGCGATTAGTATTACTAAGGTCTGTGGTGGTGTCAGGTTGCTTCAGGCTTGAGGTTAGTGTTGTGGTCGTGCCGCGATAAATGTGAGGATCCCACATGACATTGAAGTAATCGTGGGCCCCTCTAGGTCTGCAAGACAAGAACATTAAGAAATGAGCCTTTTAATGACATTCCATTTTTTAAACTCGTGTACTTTCAACAAGCTTTGAGAAATGAATTTACTGGCAATTTTGGCTACTATTCTCCTTGAGTGGTCCACTACCGTAAGTACACTGATGCTTTGTTATCAGCCCTACCGGTTTTGGCCTACTCGAGAAAGTGAACAGACTTTTCTCAACCAATAGGTCAAACTTCGAAGGAAGGAAGCGACCCCGTGTTACTGTGGTCACGAAAGGAGGTCGCGACTCCACAGTGGTCGCTGTTGTAGAAGATGCCGTGGTAGTTGTTGTGGATGCTCCTCCTTCCCCCACACCGTTAGGGTGAGGTGATACGAAACCACCTCTACTACTCGCACCACTTTCTCCACCCCCTCCGAATATTGAATTTCTTGTGGTAAGTGACCTATGACTACGTCTACTTCCACCACCAAACAAACTATTACTACCATTAAGATTACCACTACTACTACTAAAGTTACTACTAGTGCCAAACAGTCTGCTGGAACCACCACCACTATTAAGACCTCCAACGCCACTGGTACCTCCTACCCCTCCATAAGGATGAAATAAGGAATTAGCCCCAAGTCCATTCTGGACATTAGGCCGGTTCATAAATTTACTCGCACGTTTCTTGTACGTAGTATGAATTCTCACTGTAGTTGTTGCGGTAGGGCTACTCTCATTCCCACTATCACCACCACCATCTCCTCCCCCTCCAACATCACCGTTCTCTTCAAATTCTACCTCCTTGCTAATTTCCTCTTCTAAGGGACCATTCTCGCGAATGCTGTCTCCAATACCTTCACTTCTACCCCCACCACCGCAATCCACATCTTCACCATTTTCAATCGCTCCATCACCACTGCTACCGCAGTCAAACGCACAGTCATTCACAGGCACTTCACCGCCGCAACTACTACTGCCAACGTCTTGTTGCTCGAGCATCGCTCCAACCAAGACTGAACCGGATGAAAAGCAAACTTTCACAAAAATACACATTTGTTATAAAACCTTTCGTTATCCTACTCAGCCAGCCGTACACTCAACACAAGTCGTCATACAGCTTCACTCAATTTGTTCGTTCTAAAGCCTTGCTTTTCACCTTCACATTCTCTCTCCTTCCTTCCAGTGAAAATGCCTTCACCGTCACCGTCGTCTTTTCCTTCGTCGTTCACCAGCAAACCAAACAAGTCAAATAGACCGTCAAGTCAGTCATGCTTGCTGTGATGTACGTACACAGGCATAGCATACAAACCTTATCGATTACCTCAGAAGCAAACTGTGCCCATGAGTTTCCATAACTTTTCTGGACTAATGCCAAGCCAACTGCTTACTTTGCTTTTGCCATCACAATACAATACATACGCTACTAAAAACTGTCATTCTGTCACGATGACGATGATGACCACTACTTCTGCACTGGACAGGACAGAACTAGGTAGGTAAAAGCGTAGTAATAGTGGTTATTATGCCAACATACGTAATACACGGTAGTGGTAATGTCCACTACTTCCTTTCTTCCTTTTCTCTGAAAGGAAAAACTTCAATCGACAGTCCTTTAAAGACGAAGACGACGGAGTAAATGAAAATGACCACATAGTGGAAAACAACAGAATCAGCATGTCGACGAAGACGACGACGTGTTCATGATTTATTTTCAAGATAACAGAGCTAATCACAGGAAAGAAAATAGACTTGGGTTTTAGACTTGATATTGCTGTCCCCTGTCCAAAGACTTCGTTGGTTGACAGAAAATCAAAATAGTAATAGTTAGAAAGCTTAAAAGTCACTTTAAATAATGCACAAAGCTACTGTCCTTTTGTTGATGATTGTTGACAGTACTACCGGAAAAAAATGAAAATTTGTCAACCTGTCTTTCAACCCAAGGTCACAGAAAATATTTTTATTTCCGGTGGATTCTACATGTCAGTGAAAGCGGAGAAATCAAGGCGTTATGCTATGTCAGTAAAATTGTTGGTTTGACTGGAAGCAATTCGTAAATTCATTTTTAATTAAAATGCTTCATGTATACTGCCATTACTACCTTCCTCTAATATTGAATAGTGAACATGCTGTGTTAGATTACTTATTAAACAACGATAGCAACGCCGACCCACCTGTCTAGCATGGTTTGGAGTTTTTTCGTCAGAAATTTCTCCGTCACATAGTTTACAGGTCAAAATCTTTTGTCAAAGTACAAATTCTGCACAAATTTTCTACAAATCTCGATAGGTCCTTTCACCAAATTTTTATGTAATTCATTAATTCATTCACGTTCAGTGATTTGTGAACAGCAATGTAGTAATTTCTTTAAAAAATATCATTTGAATTAGCTTTTTTTGAATCAACATAAAATCCCCTGCAGAGGACAGATTTTTTACTATTATTTTTTACTAGACAGAATATTTTGCAAATCGACCTTCTTCGATGACTTTGTTAAATAAACTTTTGATGTGAGAAAACTTTGCTAAATAAAACTGGACGAGAAAACTGCTCGTCTAGCATTACTCAACATTGAATCTAAATATGGCCTTCTCATTAAGCAGCAGAAAGGTTTACTAAATATTGAATTATATTGACTCGCTGTTGGTTTTTTCCCTAAAAGGTGTATATGCGTGCTTACTTTTTCTGACGACAATAGATAGTCCATTACAAAGGGAATATATGTTTAATTACGCTGATGGGATTTTAATTAGCTAATATGTAGTAAGCCAAAAATAACGGCCAATAGTATATTCATGTGCACACGCTTACGTTAGTCAATGGATTTGTATCAGTGTTGGTTGTATAGTATGAAATATAAAATCCTTGATAAATGTATAAGCCAAGCAGTCAAAAATGTGAATGCTTCTTTTACAATGTGGACAAGAGGTGAACTGCCCAAAAAACGGATGTTGCGCAAATAAAATGCACTTTAGGTAGTAATGTCCGTCATCAGAAGAGAACTTGATCAGCAATAAAATTTCCTTACGACTGTTTTTATGACGTTAATGTTTCAAATGAGTTATGATTTTCAGTTGATTAAAAGAAAGAAAGAAAAACTAACTTTATCTTGAGTAAAAGTAAAAAAAGTCACCAGTCAAGCAAACCGAAGTCAAGAAGAGGAAATGAACGGGTTTGCGGAAATGAAGAAAAGTTGTTTGGTGCTTACTGGTGGCCATGGAAAATTGCAGTCATGCAGCTCACTCCATTAATTGCGCAATTCACTCTTCGCGAAAATATGAATGACTGTTTTTAATGTTCATTTCTCTTTTAGAAGTCATTAAACTGTAAAAAAGGCTGCTTAAGTATTACTTAGAGACAAAACCATAAAATGTGGAGATTACATTGCCATTGCGTGACATAGCGTCGTATGCCGTGTATATTTATGCAAAGTTAAGATAAGCTTGCAAATAATTTTTTTGTCAAAATTTTAGTTTAAAATTTTTATGTACGTTTTTGAGATTTTTACCTGGAGACATTATTCCTGTATCCCGTTTTTGGTCGTACATTATGGACCACTTGAGGTAAACTAGAGAAAACGTAGTACGCCGACGTAGATCTTTCCAACATCGGCCGGGCTTTTTCTCCATCATCTCCTTTTTTAAATCCAACACTTGAAATACTCTTTTTATTTCCCGTTGCTATACTGTTTGCCCTTCCAAAATTCCCCCCGTCCCCATTATGATGGTGGTTATTATTTCCATCATCCCCAACAGATTTTGTACGATGCACCAGCTCGGATGTTGTTGACGCTGTGGAAATTTTGTGATTACAAACTTTCTCCGTTTCTACCATGATTCTATTCTAAACTTTCACCACCAAACTTTCTCTTTATATTTAAAAAAGTTCAACAATTTTCGTCAACTTAACTTTTTACATTCAAAAATATTTGAAATTCCTTTTCAAATTCAAGTGTATCTTTAAGACTTATTTGTTTGTTTTTCAAAAAAATATTCACTTTCCGAAACGAAAAATCACTGCCACTTCCTTTCACCTCAGCCCAGCTTTCATGAATGCCTTGTTCCCTTGCAGGTCCTTCTAACTCAACCACAAACACATGTCATGTTGTTAAAATAAATTCCACCACCAACACCACCACCACACCAGCCATGCCATCGCCAAAACACTAATGCAGATTACTCTTTTAACTTGAGTGAAAGTTGACTACCATATCTCAAAATCACAACAAGCAAAAAAATCTGCCGTTTTGACCTCACTTAGCACTCCATACTCCTCACCACGTCCCGCCCATCAACACAATAATAATAAACAATACCAAAAAGGCAACGTCTTATTCATTCACTGGACTGAACACTGGACTGGACCTCTGTGCAAAAAAAAACTGCGACTGTGTACTTGATTAGGCTTTTTATAAGCAGGTTGCTTCTTACCATTTATACAAAACATTTATCACCTCACCTTTTTATTATCACCATAACCATTGTAATGCAACACATATAACAAGCGCTCAACCTCGAGAAACAAAACAATTGCAATAAAAATACATACTTTTTTCGTGGTCACTTATGCAAATTGTTATTTGGAGACGATGATTATGATGATCGCGATCTTTCACTCATTCATACTATTACACAAAGAGGAGGTATCGATACATATAAATATATGATTCAATTCATTTTTTTGCACCAAGCCAAAACCACCAAGACCACCCAAATCATTTAAGCCAATCAAGTCAAGGATATTTTTTCTCACGATCTATTACACTTTTTTTGCTGAAGGTAAGGTAACACCAATAATAAAAATAAAACAATTTCACAAATGGTAGACAATGCTAACTAATTTTTCTCCAGGAACTCTATTGTTATTTTTTTGTAGCTCTTTTCTGAACTCTACTGAATTGAAGAACAACACCAATTCAACTTTATTTTATTCTTCAACTCCTTTTTCTTGTTTGTTTGTGTAGTCAATAATTCTATATTATTTGATAAAATTGTAAAATATATATGTACGGTTGTGTCTTTTGTATGCAGAACTCAGAAGGCAACACATTTCTTGGACTCAAAATATCATAAACATAATATGCATATGCAGAAAGAAAGGATTGAGCCATATTATCAAAAATAGGGGATAGGAATCGGCATTCATCATAATCATCGGCATTGTCGTCGTCA
>JAQIWN010004345.1:0-11390 GCA_034699025.1 Entomobrya cf. arborea Gr-Col-00668 | reverse complement strand
ACAGACTTTTTATAAGGTAGTAATGTAAATGACTCATGATACAGAGTATACTTCCGTTCACTTTCCTGTTGGGTAGGTGGATGGATATGGGAATAAAAAAACTTTTTGGAGATTTGCAACTTTATTTTTCATTGTGGCACAATTTAGTGGGGAATTAATTCAAGAATATAATATTTGAAATGGATACTATTTGAGTATTTGCTTAAATGTGTTATATATGTCGCAGTACACCGTACACATTTTTTTTTAAATTGCGCGTGGGTGGCTGAAAACTAAAACTTTGTTACGTTCATTTTCACGTTCACGTTTTATCCTTCCTTCAGGGCAAGCTAACAGTTTGTGTTATTTCATTAAAATGGAAGACACTTATTGACACATGCTACCACCTTACGAGTTTCGCATCATCATCGTTCGCGTCATGAAAGATGATCATTAAGTTTTTTTTAATGTTTCCTATTTCGTAATAAAGGACATATCATTCAGTAGCAACAATGAATTTACGATAATTTTATTGAGGAAAGTCATTAAAATAAATGTATGTTCAAAAAGAACAAATAAAACAGAACTTTCTTCATCTTGAAGAAGAACAAGTTTTACTTTTCTTTAAAGAGTTGCGTCACAATTCTCAATAAAAAGTGATTACTTTTATATAATCATTTATTGTAATTACTACCGCACGTTTTATGGCCTTCTTATCCTTCTATTATTTTTGTTGGAAAGTAGGGTAAATGATGTCAATAAAGTGTATGATGATGATGTGATGTGATTTGATACACAAGCTTTAAGGAAGCCGCTTGTGTTGCTGTCTTCTCTCGTTTCTTTTTTTTCTCTCTCTCTTTCTCTGGTCGAAAGTCAAACAACTTCAAAGAGATGATGAGAAAAGAGAAAACAAAGAAGAAAAAGAGAGGAATTAGAAGAGAAGAATATTTGTTTGGAAGAAAGTGTAGTACTTTTTCAAGTAGGCTTTATTATTCTCCGTCGTCACCAGAGCATGAGATAATGAGAGACTTGATACATAAAAAAACCTGACGCTTGTGGTTTGGCTTGGGTTGCTGTCCATGCCAGCCCAGGTTTCCACCAACCAGAGGTTCAAGTAGCAATTGACTAGTGACAAAGATAACAAAAGCGGATGCACATATACGAGTAGTGTACTTGATCTGATGAATGAATGAATAAAATGAATGAAAAAGTAGTAAAATGACTTTCTATAATGTATACAACGATAAACATTGCAAAACAAACGACAAAGTTAAGTTTAAAAATTTGCTAAGCTGCACTCTCTCTCTCTCTCTCATATTTTCGTCATCACCACCGCCCCCGTCATGCTCCCATAGTAAAAAAATACATCTCATAATATGATGACGTCCATGTCATAAAACAACATCAGCATCCAAACATAATAATCATCTCTACTCTTCCCATTCTCATAATAAACACTACTTCTTCTTCATCATCATCTTTACCTTGGGTTGTGTTGATAATTTGCTATTTTCTTTTAACCTTTCTATCTCCACATTCCACTTCACACACAAATATATTACACATAATAACTTGTTAATAATTATTCTTCATCTTCAGCATAAACAGTAAATCTTCTCATTGACACACTCACAAAACTTTTACTAAAGTAATAAAAGTAGAGAGTGAAGTGTTTCTTTATCTTTTGGTCGCACAGCTCTCCATAGAGTATATTTTTTTCCAGCTTTATTTTCTAAATCTATTTTTATACCTTTATGTTAAACATACCAGCTACTCGTTTACTTGATTTGCATATTGTTATTCCTTTCAAGGAACCGCATACAAAAAAAACGACAAGACAAGATGTGACACAAACACAAAAAATATAATATATAAGTAGTAAAAAGAGAAAAAGGAAAGAAAAGGATGACAATGATGATGAGAAAGAAGATTAGATTTTTTTTCATCCATCCATCCAATCCATAGAAAAAATGACGTTGTAGATGTCGTCTCTACTTATTCAACTGCTTCTGCTGCCGTTTGCATTGTGGAGGATGGATGATATGGAAAAAAGGATGTCTTTGCTCTGCTGTCGTATTCCATTTTTATTTATTTTTTAGGCAGCTTTTTTTATTCTATTCTTCCTTTTTTTGTATTTGCTATTATTATCATCACTATTATTATTGCTGCCGTTGTATTTGTAAAATGTAGTTGTAAAAAAAGTATTTTTAGCTTTTTATTCCTTTAGCTTGACTTTGAATGTGTAGTTTTTTTTTACTGATGCGATGCATTATGCTACACATAAATCTGTCTTGTAAAATACGGCACACGGGTAAAAAAAATATCTCACACGACAACGACATAACATAACACGAGTACAATTTTATTTTCCTTGCATATTTTTAGAGCTAAGATTTGTACAAGATATGGAGATGGAGTGAATAGTAAGTAGTGAGGTGGTGGATGGATGGATGGATGTACGCCTGGTTGGATGTTGGATATGATGATGATAATACGCTGTTTTTCTGGATATGTTGTAAAAAAAAGATTGTAATGTTCCTCTGTTTGACTGGAAGAATGATGACACACAGGAGGGCAAGGATGGAGGAGATGAGATGACGAGAGAGAGAGAGTGAAGCTATGGCATGAGCAGCTAGCAAAGTTTACGAAGAAGTTTTAGGGAAACTTGAGATTTTTTGCGTAACAATAACATTCAAGCCAAGTAAAGTCATCATCAAACCAAAAGTAGCAGCAGGCAAAGAAGATAAAATATTTTATGAGGGCCTGTTTTCCTTTTTGTTCTTTTTCTTGCGCTGCCACTGCCGCTGTCGCTGTTATGCTGCTGCCTTTTTTGTGGCTTTGTTTGCGTGACTAAAATAAATGCAATGGTGGTTATTATTTGGATCTGATCAGGAGGATTATGATATGATTACTCTCTTTGTACTTTATCTATTATTTATAGGTAGTATAAATATTATATGGTAATATGCAGTAACACAAGAAGTAAATACATTAAAAAATAACAAGAATAATAATAAGAAAATGTTACAAATTCATCCAAGCATGCTCATTTCCTGTGTAGTAAGGATGAGAGGATAACAATAATGTGAGAAGGGAGACAGGGAGATGAGCACTCAAGCAGAAAAAAACTAACACAAGACGACAGGCACACACACACACGTGAAGTTAAGTAAGCAGGGAGAAAAGAGTCCTTAGAATTTGGTAACTATATGTAACTATGTATGGGTTAGAATTACTGAAATAATATAGTGTATTGACTGACTTGCTGTGGAATCTCTTGTGCAACTAGAGAAGTGAATCACTTCCTGAGAACAAATCAAGTTGGTATTTTCAAAAGAAATTGGAAGATGAGTGTATTGACTTTGTACTAGACGAAATGATGAGGTAGAGAGGAAAAGGAGTTGAAACTGTTGAAAGTTGAAAGGTAGGTAATATTAAATGTATAAAAAAGAAGAAAGAATTCCATGTAAATAAATGGGATGAAAAACTGATTGAGCGAGGATTCCAGGCAATCTCTCTTGGAAACAAGGTGCTATGTACATACAGAGATGAACTATACAACTTGACTTTTGAAGTGTGCAATTAATGTGTATTTTGGTGTTTTTTTTGTTTGTTTGTGCAGGTCAGACGTATAACTAGTGGAGAACTCACAAAAATATATATCAAGACTAGTTCTTCTTCTAGTGAGTGAGTAGAGACTGTAGTTACCTGTAGAAAATGCTGTCATGGGTTGTATTGGAAGTCGTGTAGCCCTCTTCCGCAGTTGCAGCTTCACATCTGGTTCCCACTCAGGGAGCCTCACAAGTAGCAGTGGAGGTGTGGGTGGTTTAGGCCCAGAAGGTGTTGCTGTTGGGGGTGCTGCAGGCACAGATCCTGCTACTCGACGGTTATCCCGTCGGGAAAACTTTTTCTCCGTCCAGAATGTGGATGACACGGGTCAAGGGGTGTCACCTGGGAAACTGGAAGTTACTGAGAATGATATCGTTTTACACGTAAAGGGAAAGCTTCCCTTAACGTGGCCATTGAAAAGCCTACGACGCTATGGATTTGATAACGACCTATTCTCCTTTGAATCTGGTCGAAGATGTCATACTGGAGCGGGTATTTTTGCTTTTCGCTGTCATCGGGCACAGTCCCTCTTCAATCTTCTACAAGCTAAAATACATGAGGGTGGTGGAGAAAGAGCGCAGGGTGCTGGTGGTATTCCTTTGGTTGGTACAGCTGCTGGAGGAACTGCAGCATCCACCACTCTTCCAACGCTGCCCTCCACACCGTTAACGCCAACAAATGCAGCGACGCCTCTGGGTACAGGACCTCTTAGTTCAACGGTAACAACTCCAGTAGGATCAACGTTTGTCTACGTCAACATCTCGGAGAATACCAGTACACGAGTGATATCCACCTCAGGAGCCCCTCCCATTCCACCCCCTTCTTCTTCCTCATCAACGATAGTGACAACAGGCGGAACTTCCTCTTCAGCCGTAACAGTCACCACCACGAGCCCTGATGTTGTACAAACTGCAGGAGCTTCCAACGCAACGCTGGCCGTGTCATCATCTACTTCGACGTCATCGTCGTCACGTGGACCATTACTCGTAAGTAGCATTAAGCCATCCCTGGAAAATCATCCAGTTTACATGAACGTTGATAGTCATGGTGGGGCCTTATACGCCGCCTCCACTTCCACAAGCACCGTAAACTACTCAAACATTCCTCCTCCAACCGCACCCAGACGAATAAGCACTTGTAGCGAAAAATCCCAAACATTTCGCCATACACGCCTTCCCTCTCAAGTCATTACCGTAGGTCCATCCCCCTCATCCTCATGTTCACTACTAGCAAGCAGTAGCAGCAGTAGCCAACAGAAACATCCAGACTGCGCCCTATATTCCAACGTTCTTTGCAACCACAAAAAGGGGACCACATCAGTCCTGACAGGTGCCCCCACCTCTTCCGGTGGGATCGTTGTGCCCCTGTCAGTAGAACAAGAGCCGGCTGAACTCAACTACGCAGAACTAGATCTCAAACCGGACAGACCGTCCAGCTCGTCCTCCTCCCAAAACTCGCCATACTCCTCTGCCAGACTGGGTCTATACAACAAACACCACCAACTGGTATCCACCTACGCGAGAACTGCAGAGCCCTACAACACGTCCAGATTGCATAGTATAAGTGACGACACACTGGATGGGGACAGTAGCGTGCATCCTTCATCCAGACTGCTGGCCAGTGGAGGTTTACCCGGTGCTGCTTCAGCTTCCGGTACTTCCACCGACCAGAACAACGGAGAGCTGGGCTACGCTACTATAGACTTCGACAAAACAGCCCAACTCAACGTGATTACGAGGTCCAAGATAGCACTTGGCTTTGATGATGGCGACTCGAAAAAGGGAGGCTCCTCTCTAGCCAAAAAACTAAGGTATGGTACTACCGGTTTATGAAGAGTGTTCGCCTCCTTTGATACTTCGGGCTTGAAATGACACGAATAGAAAAAATGTCATTTTTTTGGCTTTTTAGATGCTCTTAAAAAAGCTGAAGTATCAAAGGAGGCGAGATCAGAGTATAAAAAAAAACATTTTTACATGTCTCGCAACGTTACACACAATACAAAACACAATTCCATAAACAAACAACATAACAAAAAGCTATTGAAGAACAAGAAAAAAAATATATTCTTTCCCTTTTCAAATTTTTACTTTGAGTCGACTAGAAAGTAAGCTTGTATCTCTATAAATTTGTCATGTTCTTTTCATAGATTTAAAATATGAACAGCTTAAAAACCAACGAATTTAGCTAGTGAACAAATACATTGTAATATCGTGAACAAACAAAAAATATAAAACTTACTATTTTATCGACAAGGTAATGCTTTAGAATTTACAGGAATATTTAAATTATAGTCAAAATTTTCATAGCTTTTTGAAAAACAACAAAACAGCAGTGCATGCATTTCTACAACAAAAAAACCATACACTAAAAAGAAACGAATGAATGCTCAGTAAAATTATTTAAACAATTTTTACTACTAAAAAATATTAGGAAAACATCTATATAAAAAATGTAACTCAACCGTCAAATTGTCGCGCTTGCAAAACAGATTTTTCAAAAAAAAAAAATTGAATTGATCTGATTTAATTGAAAATCATGTCGGTCTAGTCTGAGGATGTCCTTCAAAAGATATAAAAAACGAGCCCAATTTTTTTAAATCCTTAGCTTAGACTGACTTAACAGTACCTAATTAAAAAAAGATACATATTATTAAATTGCTACATAGTGAACAAACATATATCGATTTCATTTTGTAGCCTGAAAAAAAAATCATATTTATAACATTGTAAACATTTGTAAAATTGAATTGTGTGAAATATAAACTGTATAAAGTATAAAAAAATACCACAAACAAAAACAAGTCAGCGTCCTTGGGAAATAATCCATTATAATATCCCTTTCCTATCCCTTGGCTATATAGACTGACTTTTGACATCTTGTACTATGAACTATGTAAATACTATGTACTAGATTTAATTAGTTCTATTTATAAATTAGATACATACATAAAGTGCTTAAGTACTTATCGTTAGTATAAACTTCATTTTTAGTTAAAATTGTTCCCGAGGTTTAGTAAACTATTTGATGATGATGAGGACATATTTTTAATATGCGTGGGTAGCATCATAATCATAGCAATGAATTAGTGTCACTGTAAAACAAAGTAAATAAAATAGTTACAATACAAGTTTTTTTAATGGACAGCAAATAATGATTTTTTTGTAAAACCTTAATTGAGATACCTGAGATAAAGTAAGGCGAAGTGTGAATAAAAGCATAGAGATTATTTACTATTTACTACGACTACAATGCGGGGGTAAAATTATATTTGATTTTTAAGAAAAACAAAAGTATTTTCTGCATTTTAATAATCTTTTGATCTACCATCTAATTATAATCATCTCTGGTGGTATGGTACATCTGATATTATTTATATAACATAACAATTAAATTTTACAGTAGATAAGTTTATTTCGGGGTAAAGCTTATGATTGTAATAGAATATTATTAGATAGCTTTTACAATAAGTGGTGCTACATAAATATTTTAAGAAAGGGAAAAGCATCTCGGAAACTAAAAAGAAAAACTAAAATCGAACTACTTAAAAATCTGAGCCTGGACTGATTGTGAGGGTAATCAAATCACATCACTAATTAACCTTCAACCTTGTTAATGGCCACAAAGATTTCTTTTAATTAGCGCTGCGCTAGTATAAAACAAATGAATTTGTGTTTAAAATTAAACTACACAAAAACATTTTAGGTTACCATATAGTTTTAGCATGTACTTTTTCATCAATGAAATAACTTTATCATCTCTGACATCTGCCATCTAGTGAGATATTATTATTACTGCACACAGTACAACTTTTCAACTTTTAGTGAAAAATAAAGAGTTTAAAAAAATAGACGCTGTTCAAAGGTCAAAGGAATACTATGTAATTTAATAACGTTTAGGCCTTTTGCCTTAACCTTTCAACATCCAAAACATCGAATAAACCATTTCCAAGTCTTTTTTAGAGAAATTTCTAACTGACATGCTTGCTTAAAAACTACATACAAATGAGTTTAAGAGATGATAAAGTTATCCATTCGCAGTACAACTGCAGTTTATTCAATTTACCCTTGTTTTATTACTAGAATAATTTCTAAAATGCTTATCTACTTTAAGTTAGGACTCTACTCGACTGATAAAAAACATAAAATAAGTATTTAGTATTTTTAACGTGTAACATGAAAAGGTAAAGTATTTACTTTTAAGTAAATAACTTACAAAGATATTACTAGAAATATTATCTAATCTGCATATACGCACAAACTTAATCTGTATTACAATTTAGGCTAAAAAAATACTGAATGTAAACTGGATAGCGTCATATTAATATTTTGAAGCTCTGCGTAATTAATGTAATAAGCAAATATATATATTTAATGTATGCAAGCTGCTGCGTGTCCAAAAAAATGTAGACTAGTTTACAAGTGAATTAATTATGATGAACATGAAAACATAGATGGCTAGAATTGTATGCTGTGAAACATCGTTTAAACAAGATACATTAATATTAAATGAATATGTACTTATATACCACCGAGATGTGGCGATAAAAGTAGTGGAATAGAAAATGTAATTGAAAATAATAAAAAAATATGCAAAAAAAAAAATCAAAAATTACACTTAATTATTACGTTTTTGTAAGAAAAACCAATTACTGTGAAATTAATTTTCACATGTACTTTTTTTATTTGGCATGATATTTTTTTCTGCAGTAGCTTTCTATGCATGTTGTTTTTATTATATGATCATTATTTTGACGTTGAAAAGAGGTTACCCGTGACCAGAAAGTAAATGAACGTGGCTTTTTCAGGGTATTCAACATTGAAACTTTGCAACCAAGCTGTCTTTTCGGTTTTTTTAAACTTTGACATTTTATTTAACGCATCGTCATAATATATATACCACAAAAGAAGGAAAATGATTAGTAAAGTTTTGTTTATCGTTTTGGTGGAAGTACTATTTGTACTGGTTTCAATGTGCATTAAAGAAGAAAGTGCCTCTAGCAGAGCTTTGTGTCGGATGAAAAGACCAGAGAAAGGAGAAGGAAAATCGTGACTTTGCTTCCGTTCTTGGTGGTGAAGCTGAAGCCGAACTAGAACGTTCCAGGAAGGTAGAAAGTCCAAAACTAACGACTTCATGTACAAGTCATGTCAAGTCACAAGTCAAGTGATCATGAATCGTCTAGGTAAACCCAGAAAGCAAATAGAGAAAATTCGAGGAAAACAAGCCCAAGGAAAATATTGGAAGATTATTAAACGTAAACGAAAAACCCTAAAAAGTCAAAGTTAATTTAAGTCATAACATGATCGTTTATATAAAATCGGTGGTGAAAGCTTTTGTCTTTTGTTATGCGAGATCAGATCACCAAACGTTCCAGTAAAGTTTTCTTGTGGTAAATACTTTAGGTAGTTCCATTGAAAAGAGAGGAGAAGAAAGGAAACGTGGAAGGAAGCATGGAGGAGAATTTCGTAAGATTTTAAAGAATACACGTGTATTGCAAAGCCTACAACTTTAAATCTAATACTAGGGTGATGAACAAAAGTGTAGCAGAAAAATTAAATTTTGGATGGCAGATTTAAAAAAAAAAACTTGAGTAAATCCTTTAGTTATACAGTAGCTTGACTATCCAAAAAAAAACCTATTAGATAAACGTCGATATTTAAAAATAGAATTGAAGAGAAAATGATGACGATAACATGATGAAAATGATGTGGCAAATTTTAGATACCAGCAAAAAAATAAACGCCTAAAGGGCCTTTCATCACGATGTATGGAACAGAAAGTTTTCCAATTTTGATACTAATTTTTCTGTGGAATTTGTTTTAAAAATGATTTCAACGCTACGAGTAAGTAAAAAATGAAACAATGACGAACAATCTGGTTTTTAAAAAGTAATTTCACAAGAAAGTTGGTCTTTTATTTTTTTTTGAACAGACATTAATGAAGTTGTTCAATTTGAAACTGTTTTAGAATAGTATTGAATAATATATGAGTTCTGTGTAATTTCGAGAAAATAGCTGGCCCTTTTACATTTCAATGTAGAGAATCAACTAATATAATATTGAATATATGCAAAAAGGAATGCAGGATAAGTGTTATTGGAAAAGTTTTGGTTGCTGTTTTTATGACAAATGGAATCCCCGCAATGGTGCAGGTGAAAAAAATAAAATATGACATGTTGATTTGAAAAGTAAATATATAAGTCGAATTTATGTAGCTTTTCAATTTATCTAGAAGTTCCTAATCAAAAGTCAAAAGGTAATCTTGAAGTTTATTGTGAATGATCATTTCCATGAATATTTTTTGTGTTTTGTTATTTACGTTTCAATTTAAAAGTTTCATCGATGGATCAGATAACTTGATTAAAAAGAGCAGCAAGAGTTATCATGAAGAAGACGAAGACGATTCCCATTTTTATTACAGAAAATAACATCTTATGACATTTGCATGTGTACAGTATTTGTACATCGTTATGAACATTTTCCCCGTTACTTTCATGATTAGTTCTTTGAACACTTGGTTCTGACATTAGACGATGTACGCAAAGGAAACGTAATTAAGGCAAATGAGAATTCCTGGTTGTACATGCTTTTAAAAAAAAACTAAAAATAATTTACATGTAACGGTTGTAATGAACATCCAATTTGTGACAAGTAGTCACGGAAAATGCTAAGAATACACCGTTTGATTTCTGTTTGATGAAAATCTAATGAAAATTCCTTCAAATCGACAAGAGCCATTGGAAAGTTTCAAGGAATTTTGTAAACACTACAAAACCTACACGTTTTGATTGATACTCAATCAAGTCAAGCACTTAAAATAAGCGTAAGTATCAAGTACAAAAAGAAGAAGAAATTATTTTACCCGTCATTACCCCATGATACCTAAAGAACTCTGCTGGCTGATATAACTTCATAACACTTTACAATCAACATATGCACAAATACGTTTGAATGCAAAAAGTTTAATCGGATGAAGATTCTTGGAAGCGACAAGTTCGTTCAGGGGAAAAAATAACTAAACAGATTTTTTTTTAGCTAGAAAGCTATTGCTAATGCTATGTAGAAACTTTATAAGCAAAGCATATATAAACAGGTTGGTTTTCTCCAAAACACTAACTACGTAGTAGATAACTAAAAATAGATAAAATTGCAACGTTATCGATGTGGAAACTTGACGGTTAAATTAGAACTATAGTTTCTCTTCCGAGGAAATCTCATTATGAACGTCACACTTACATAAATGAGAAATCTCATTCCTTTTCCGCATCAAAAAATAATTTCGGCATGTATAGCTGTTACAACGATGCATAGTATTAAGATAATGATGTTTTTGATGGTACTGTTTCCGAAGGTCAAAATAAAATAGATGAAATCAAAGCAAAAAAAGATTGTCTACCTGGGAATCGAACTATTACTTAAATTGGATTATCATCGATACTCAATAAAACGTAAATATGTTTCAGTTTCGGATAAAGAAAATTAATGAGTCACAATAATAATATTATTTAATCAAACTAACGATATAAAAGTTAATTTCTGCAACAGGTCAAATGGAAGTGTTTTTTGTACTACGCAATTATTTTGTCTAACAAAATGAAAGAAGAAGAAACTTTCTTAATAATGCAATCCATACAGTGCGAGTAATAAGAGACTTGATAAATAAAATGGTAATTGGATACAACAGGCATCAACTAGTTTGTTTCCGTCATAGAGACTCATACACACAAACTTAAGCAACCGTTACTGCTGAAGCTGGATATGGTGTTGTGGTGATATCGGAGAAAGGAAATGGGCTAATCCTCCAGC
>JAQIWN010004344.1:0-11393 GCA_034699025.1 Entomobrya cf. arborea Gr-Col-00668 | reverse complement strand
ACAGATTACTGATTACTTCAAAGTAATCTGATTACTTAATCAGATTATGTAATTGTAATCACTACCCATCCCTGATTACATTATGTTATCCAATTATCGTAATTAGCGATATATTACTTAATGTCAGCCACATGCTGCATTCCACACAATAAATGAAAAAAAACAATAAAATTATACAAACCTTGTAATCATTTCTCTTTTTCGTGCAGCAGACGAAATTCGTTGCGAAATTATTAACGAACACATATTCAACATTTTTGGGCAGATAAGGGAAACTTAAACAAAACTGAGTTATGAGAGAACGCTCTTTTTAGCTGTCAACTATGTAATTAATGATGATTTGTTTGTGATAAATAAAACAAAAGGTCGCTGACTTTTTAGGGAAAACGTGTCAAAAGTAAATTTCCCAGCTAATTATTGATGTTTGTTTGTACTGTACACAAGGAGGGGTTCATATATGTAACATCCTGTACTTTCACCGAGCTAAAGTGTAAGCCAAATTGATGTTGAGTTCCAAAAAAATGGACACAAAAGATGTATACATTTGCACATCACGTCCATACAAACTTCACCATACCAAACTTACAAAAAAAATGTTTCAGTCACTATCAAATAAGGTTGACAGATATTCATAGAAAAAAATCCGATAGTCAATATTTATCGGTAGACGATGAACTACTTTAAACTCATGTTGTATGATAAGTAACTACTTTACTACTGACTTAACTTTAAGAAATATGAAAAAAATGAAGCACATTAATTCAAATAAAAAATAGCTTCCTTACTGTCAAACGTTTCGCTTCACTGTGCAGTGGCAGTGGGGTCTTGATTAATGGAAGCGTTATTAAAGTGGGTTGGGAAATACTCATGATATCGTCACATCATCATATTTCTAACGACTCTGTCACAATATGCCAAGCCAATATATCAAGTTAGTGTACTTAACTTTCCTGTCAGCCTACTTCCGGTAAAGATAGATATTAGATTTTTTATGAAGATTATACCGAGTACAAGTCCCTTTTAAACGACGGGTTATACAGATGACAGAGTAGTTGAGACAGTTTTATGCTTGAATGATGATGACTATGACAAAAGAAACATATTTAATTTTATCCTTTGGTATTAAACGTGCTATATATGCTATCAATATTGCATTGCAAAGAGGACATCTTCAAGTCTACATATATTAATCTTGTATAGTCTACTTGATTGTTAGTCTCCTCCTCTCAAATAATATTGATAAGTTTAACAACATCCTTATTTCTTTGCTTCTACTTCCGTTTAGCTTAAAACATGCTACTAATTAATAGATGTGTCATTATGTAATAATATTTGTGGTATATTCATAATATGTCATTTTGTGTCTGCTACACTGCAATTCACGCTATTGCGCATGAAATATGAAACAAGTGAACATAAATATGAATGGAACAATCAAGCCAAGCGGGTATCAAAGATGTACCCCTTTAATTAATCCTTATTGAAGAACAAAAACAATGCGTGAAGAAACTGTTAGGGTTATTGCCCTAATGACTCAAAAAGTGTCTTCATTGTTGTTCTGTGATAGGAATGTACGTACACATGTGCAAGGGCAAGAGCCAAGAGCGTCCACGGGAAATTAATTTATCAAATGTTTAGCTTTTTGCGTTGTTCAGTATGCGAGGTGTGTATGAATTGAGTTGGTAAATTTTTATTAATTATAACCAACACGTAAAAATAATATTTTAAGTTGTTTTGTTATATTGTATTAAGAAAAACAATGTAGTCAGTAGGTAATTAGTAAAAGCAATTACTATGATATTTTCCCATGCCGCGTTGTTCCCCGGAAATTAGTAATTGCAACTTGATGCATTGTTGTGTGAGCACGAGAAAATGAGAGAGATGGGGACAATTTTAATTTAAAAGTTTAAAATATCATACTCATGTGGATTTCTTGTGAGAAGCGATTATCTATAGACATGCCTAAAGCCTGTAATAAAACGCGGACTGTGTGACCACTTCTTTTAAAACCGCAAATAAACACATGCGTTTATGTATCCTTCATTGTTTTTCCTAATAAACAGTACGAGAATGGAAATCCATTTCCTTTTTCCTTAAACATGCTATTGTTGTAAATGCAATTTGATTTGAATTTAACATGACCAAGCCATCAAACTAATAAAAAATTAAAAGTAATAAAATTTAAAGTACTTCAGATCGTGTTTAAATTTAGACAAGTAATAATATATGATGTAGGTTAAGCTAAAGTCTTCCGATTCTGATGAAACCAATTTACTATCCATCGAAATTATAAGTGTTTTCGATGCATGTGCTGTGCATATGTATTGGATATGATTACATTACATTACCGATAAAGCCAATTATTGATGAGCTCATTTTATAAAATGTCCACTGATAAGCCAGAACTAAAATATAGCAATGACGCAATTCTATGTTCAACCGATTAAGTCACATTGTTTCTTGTTTCCGTTAAAATTTGGAGTGCGGTCAAACTAACCGTGATTATTTAAAGTGAGATAAAGTATTTAACAATTCAAATATGCATGTTTATAATTTCTTATGGTAAATAAAATACCTTCAAATATTTGCTGGTGACGCCCACTTTCCATCAAGAAAGAATCCAATTTTATGTACAACCGTCAACACTAAAAATTCACTGTGTATTTACTTTCCGGTCATTCCAAATCATTTCTGGGGTTAATGGGATAATCATTTTCTTATTACTAGTTTTGTGGACAATGCAATTATTGTGGCGAAACAAAAGTTGGATAGTACAATTATTCACCCCATAATGCACAGTTTAAAAGTTACATCCAAGCACAAGATAAAAATTAAATTGAACAATACATCAATAAAATATCCTCCCACACACTTCTGTCAAATTTCCTTGAATTTTCACCACAGTTCAATTAGCCAATCAACATTTTTGCACAACAGCAAATCTTACATTTTCCCCAAATGACTAAATTTTTTAATTAATTCACAAATCTTCAATATTTTTTCTCAAAAGTCTCCACCTTTTATTCTCACAAATCTCTTTTCCTTTTTTCTTAATTCCTTTTCAAGTCAAAATATTTCACCTTTTCTTGCGACGATGAAGATGACTGAAAAAGTATGTATGTTTTATAACTGCTCATTCAAAATATTTTTACTGTACTACATTCTCAAAATTACAAGTTACTCCTCACAAGTACACACACAACCCATAAACTCAAAGAGAAAAAATTACCATAATAATGTTTCTCTTTCAGGTTGACTCACAACAGTTACCACACATCTGACTTACTTGACTTGTTATACAACAACAACCAGCAAACAACCCTGTCACTTCACATTTTTAATTCACGTAATATTCATATTTGTAACAGAAAAAAAGAATGTTACTTTACTTGCATTACTTGTATTATATGATCATCATCATGATGCACTTAATACATAATAATATTTATCTTCTCATACTTATTTACCACTGCTTACCATCATCACACCAGACCAAAGTCACTTGTTCAGTTAACACTTTGGTCAGGATGACGGCAATGATGATGATGAATGTCCGTGTGTGTACTTTATGCAGAAAAGGTTAACCCTTTTTTGAATGAAAGTGCATTACAGTTTTGTGTGTATCAAATACTTAGCACTGCTACTAACTAACAAGTTGTATAAGTAAAGTACAAAATATCATCATCATCACATCACTTTATTTTGTGTGTGTGTGTGTGTGTGCTGCTGAGTTGTGTGTTTAAGTTAAAGCACAAGTCAAGTAAAAAAGCACATTTATTTCTTGTAATACGGCAGTGAAGAGAGAGAGAAGAGAAAAAAAGTATTGTAGTTTTGTAGTATCTTGAACCTCTCCTTTTTCATGTCCTTTTTTGAGTGTGTGGATATAAATGTGAGTAAACTAGCAGGTGACCCAGAGCAGTGTGAGTGCCGAGAAGAAGCACAATAGTTTCTGCATTTTTTATGTGGAGGAGAAGGAGAAGCAGCTTTTTATCAAGTGGTCTTTTTGTAGCAAATAGCAAAGTAATACTTTCAATATATTACAATTAAGATATAACGTAAATAGATGTAGAATGAGTATAAGTATAGTATATACGGTACAGAGAATACTATGTTTTTGTAAGTTGTGATTCTACAACTTAACTTACACAGCACCAAAAATTACTACTATTTTTTTGAAAGAGAATAGAGGTTTCTTTATAAGCGTAAGGTACACTGTGTTGGGGTACAACTTTCCTTTATAAACCATCTCATTTTACTTGAACCTTGGTAGGTCTATCCTAAAAGTTTGTGATGATGGTGGTGGTGGCAGAGATGGTGTTCTGTGGTAGTGGTGGTGTATAATGGTAGGTGGTATCAGTATCAATATGACGATGTGATGACTATGATGATGAGTGAGTCCGTACTCCGTACTTACTAGCCAGCAAAAAAGTATTTAGATATGTATATAAAGCTAAAAAGCTAGAACTACTGTTTTAAAAAGGATATTTTGATGGTTTGAAATTCTCTCGATGCGATGCGATGTTCTGCTGCAGTTCATTTTGAACTTTGTTGGTTGATGGTGGTATGGCGTATTGAATTGGGACTCGAATGAATGCATGTATTATGCATGTGGGATTGTGGGATATAGTCATGTTTTATTATGTACTGTTGGGTGAACTAAACTAAATGCAGAAGAAGAAGATGAGATGAGAGAGAAGAGAGAAAACTGGTATTTTTTCAATCAAGTTTATTCCTTAAAAAATCATTTAGTAGGATCGTATGGATGGATATGCTGGGGATGGACACAGGAGAAGCACCAAATTCTACGAGAGAGCCAAACATCATCATCATTTTCAAGTTAATCGTCGTCATCATCCTTTTCTCTGTTTTTGCTGATTGTGTTGTGACTTTGCGAGATTTGTAATGTAATAGTAACAAAGTAACAAAATAAACTAAAATTACTATTTTGTATGCCATACAAGTAAAAAGAGAAAAAGGATATTTGGTTGAATGTATGGCACAAAAGATTGCATTTTCTTGTGTGATTGCATATTGCGCAGTTTCACAGTTTGCATGCGGTGCACAAGAAATTGTTTCTGTAATGAATAAAAATTCTAACCTAAATGATCAACATGCAAAAACATGTATTACATAGACATCCATAATTCCTGGCTATTATTTACCCATTCTTAGAAATTGTACGGATTGTACTGTACAAGAATCCCAAATAAATGAAAGAGAAGGAAAGAAAATTTACTGTAGCATGAAAATTTGTTTTTGTAACTTCTCCTTTTTCTTTCTCGAGGTAGTTCTTTCCTGTCCTTTGTTTATTTTTTTGTAAAATAAACAGATACAGAAAAGTAAACCATATTTATGACTTTTATATTCTAAAAACTTTTATTCTTGTGTGATGTACTGTGGTGCAGGTAAATGAGAGTTCAGTTCAGGCCATAGTGTAGTGTACATGTAACATGCATGTAATAGTTGTTATGAGCAAGACAAGCCATAAAATAATCCAAAACATAGAAAACATTCAACATTGGAATTGGAGTATGGAAATAAGATTAAAATGGTTGGATAAATACATCATAGAATTATAATTTGATTTTATTTCTTTTAAAACATGTACCGCCTACTCACTCCTTCGTTTGCAATGTTATTTTTTTCCGAATGGCGAAAGAATTTAATTCTTGAACATTCAATTAAATTTCTTGCATTGAGAACCAGAGGGAATATTTATATTCATGGGAATTAATTTTTGCTTTGTGCGCAATTTTGACACAAATACATAGCATACATAGCTTTTGTCAGTTTCAAAATGTTTCGAAACTGGAGTAATTTACATTAATTCAAGTTATTTTGAAAACTATCAATACAAGAAGTGCATTGAACGTCAAATTTTTTCATGCGTTTGAGATTCATGCATGCAAAGCATGAATAGAATACGGCAATGAACTATTTTAAAAGAAATTGTTTAGTTTGTTTTGTGTTTCATGTTTGGCTGATTTAGTATACAGAGAACTTAGCGATCATGATTGATGGGCCAATTGACGGAGACGTGAGTGCGTGAATGATCATGCACTCCCTTTACTGTGAGGTGACTAATTTTCCTTCCTCTGCTCCAATGGAAGCGCTGCTTGATTTCGTGCGTATTTCTTAAATTTGGGCCAACTATGAACTAGAAATACGCGATAATCTAAACTGCGCAGAATTAGAACTACGCAAAAATTCTTTTCACCAAAATCTCATGGTACAAAGTATGATTATTTAGCGTAACATTATGGAAGATCATGAAACATTGCATGAAATGTGGTGACCCGTTGGACACAATGACACTTATAACAAGAGAGAAATAGGAGAGAAAAATAAGGGTAGCTCCATATAATGGATGTTGGGACTTTTCTGGAAAACCGTCAAATATTATTGAAAAGAGATAAAAACTGACCTAGAACAATGGAAACAGTGCAACAGTGAAAATCACACGAAACGAAGCGCAATGATGCATTATTTTTGTCACAGTTTAGGGTGAAAAGCTACAAGATATTTAAAGGAGACAGAATTATGGGAGGATATATTCTCAAAATTGTGATGGTATCTAAAGGATCTCACATTCCACTACACCGGAAGTGTGCGCTTCAGTCACATAATTTATTTCCAGTCAATTTTCAAAGGCTTGAACCAAAACCAATCATTCGTTTTGAAAATAAATCATGGATTCACGATCCTTGTACTTAGGTGCTCTACTTCTGGCGCTTTTCCTTGCGGTTTTCAGTTTCGGTTTAGCTGAGGTAAATTTCTAAAATGAATTTAAAAAAAAATATTTTTAAAATTTCAGTGGGGTTACGATATGATGTTAATCTATTGATAAAACTTTTAATGCTTTTAATTAAACAGGCAAGAACTCTTCAGAACCACGTCACTCAAATTGAAGATTCAACAAGCTCAGATGGAGGTAAAGTAGTTTTCGAATAAATAATTTCAATACCATTTTTTAAACACGTGTATTTCAATGGTATTAAATTATGTTTTCCACAGAGCGTGTTCGACGTGATATTCAAGGACTATTCGACATGATTAGTTTATTTTTCACATCAAAAAATGACAAACCTAGCCCAGCTACCCAAATGATTACTTCAGTACTGAAATCAATATCTACTCCGAAAGACACTTCCAAATAGAAAGCTTTTGGATAACATTGCTATAATATAAATATATACCCATTTCTTGTTAGTGTGAAGTGTAAAGTACAAATTTGCTTTTTGTAATTTCAATTAAAAAAAGGATTTGCTAAATGAAACATTTACAGATATTTAAAAACGCATGGAATATAAAGTAGGAAAGGTACGATGTGCATACATCGAAAGTTCATGGTACATTGTAAATTTACCCATATATCTAGTTATCTATCTACATTCATTTTTATTGATTATTTCATTTATTGAGTATGATTTAGCTCTAGCTCCCTCCAGTATTTTTCATACTCATGAAATGTTAAATAAACAGAATGGTTATAACAATAAACATTCTTGGAAAGAAAAAAAACATCCAGCCAATCGAAATGAAAAGGAAAGCTATCATACAAGAGCAGCGAGTAGCCATGAACATTTCATGAAATCTGTTGTAAATGTAATTAAAAGGCCATTGCATTGCTGACATAAAAGCGATAAGGATAATTTTTATTGAGGTTATTTTTGTACATGAACAAATTACCACTGAAAGCAAGCAAACTCGCATTATAGCAATGCCGACAGAGTCCAGTCCCTGATCCTGTAACGTTACAACATAAAGATTGTTCAACACACAAGCTTGAATGTTGTTTCAAATGCCATCTACTTTCTTCAGTACGAGCCCAGTAAAACAACACCTTTATACTATCGTACATCGTACTTAACCCTTTCGTTCACCACAAGTGGTCGTGGTAGTCGTCTCGTTACTCACATCATCGCTATTGCTGCATTTGCGTTGCGACCAAATCAAACAAAGTATTTAATGATAACATGACTGCAGTTTGAACGTATGCATTGTTCATTATCATTTTCCAATACAAAGTTAATAATATAATCATTAGCACGAACCCATCATCATTGTTTCATCATGTTAACATGCCGCTATATGTGTTTATGTGAATGTACATTTTCTGTCAAGTTATCCACTTGGTCAATTATTCTTATACGACCGTATGGTCTCAAAAACCGGTATCTTTGATAGCGAGACCAGTTCATTGATTCAATTATCCGTACAACTTGTCGGCATAAATTATGCATGCAAAGTGTAAGATGTACAATTATTGTTTCTGCAAGATTTTTTGCCGAAAATTCCATTGCTACCGCGAGCGATTCAGTTATTTGATTAAAACAACACTAAAAAGTGACAATCAAGAAGTCACACAAATTCATTAGCCACATTCTTACGAAGAATTTTACCTGGCCAAATCAAACGTCAAATTACAAGCTTACTTTGCTGTTTTTACAAATACGACCATGCCATGTGTTGAATAATTTATGATGTGTTCATCATGGAGAAGTGTTGGATGCTTCTTGCAAAGTCTTGAAATGCCCCACATGGGAATACATTTTGCACTTTAATATTCAAGGATGTATTTCCCGTAACATATAAACTCAAAGTCTAACTTTTCGATTTCAACTAAAACTTTAGAAAAGTGTGAATTATGTTTGTGTGTTCACACGTCAACATCTGAAATTGATCACTGGTTCTGATTGCGACATTGCGAGACAATTGCTTTTTTGTAAACCATTTTTAGCGTGTAGGTTCGGGGTTTTCATTTTCTCTAATTTTCAAAAAGTAGCCCGAAAGTTTTAATTTTTTATACTTAAATTATAAATATGATAATGAGAACACTCATTAAAATCTCTGGAGAGAACCTTTCCCCCCACCTGAATGCAAAAATTCTATTTTCGTTGCATCAATCTAAAATGCACTTAATGCCACAATTATTGAACTAATATGGGTTCATTCAAACTAAATACACACACATTTATATGTCCTTTTGCAACGAAATTGTTATTATTAGTATGCCACCATATCATTTAGGATTATTACTTGGATCGTTGTGCAGTAAAGTTGGTCTCCTCCTTTTTCTCCTCATCAATAATTACACTACTTACTACACACATACACATTCGTGAATAAATAGTCATACATAAATAGAATCCAAGTCAACATTGTCCTTCATTCATTATTACTTTCGTTCATATAAATTCATTGCAATTTTCCTTCCTTTTCCTTCGTATCCTGTGTCTTCCTGGAGAATGCTGTTACATTCCTTGTTATTTCCTCCACGTCATACGTACTACTATAATACCGGTTTGTGTACCCTAAAATTTTGGATCGTGCTACACGCTCATTTCTATACAAAAATAATGCCTTTCAGCAAGAATATCTTTAGTTTCTCCTAAAAAATGACAAAAATTTCTCCATTCATTTTTATAGAGGAAATGCACGCATACAACATGAGCTACCAACCAAAAACTAGCAAACTCCGAACAAAAAAGTTAGCTTTCTTTTCCATTATTAAAAAGTATCCTTGTCTAGGGCAAAAGAGAGAATCTCTGTTCATTTCCTTCTTACTGCTGCAGTGAAATCCGATTGCTGTTACAACCACCACACAAAGTCCACACAGTCCACAAACAAAAAAGTATAACCCTACCAGTGCAATGCAATGCTGCCGCTGCCACCAAATTCAATATAGTTTCCAGTTTCCTTTTCCATAAAAAACTTATTTTTTTTTTACTCTTTTGGCCGCTGTTTTGGAGACGTAGCATTCATTTCAATCCTATTTACATATAAAACCTATCTCAATCAGCCTCTTTATAGTATCCTGAATCCTACAACTTTGAAATGAAAGGGAACTGCAAGTAAGCAGTGCAGACAGTTCGGGAGAATCCGTACCCGCCGAGTTTGGTGCTTCATACAAAAGTCATCATAATATACCCTGTTCCAACGTAATATATGCATATAATTTATGTATAAAATATACATATATATCCACTTATCATCAGACTTTTTCAGTGCAAGAAATGCAATGCATACTTGCATAAAAAAATCCCTACTATTTCTACAACAATATCAAGTGGTCTAGCTAGAGTCAGTCAGTCAACCAGCCAGTCATCCAGTTCTTCAGCACATTGCACCCGGCAACTTGGTATATTTCTTAGTAAACCAAATGGGGATATATACTGTTACTGTATACTATTTCACTTTTCCCATCGTCATATTATGTACACATTTTCTTCTCTAAATGGTTATGACATGACTTTTCTCAAGTTTCAAGCGTATCCCTTTCAATGAAATCATAATCCACTGTTCACTGTGCTCTGATGTTGTGATACAGTGATGCACAATATATACCCGTATACCATATTTTGTTCTTAAGTTTAGACTACAGTAAACTCAAAATCATAAAGATATACAATGTATGCGTTTATAAATATAACCATTCCCTCAATGCCATTTTTGTGCTTTATGTGCTCACTATTCTTGTTTTTTCTGTTGAGTTGTAAAAGATAAAACAGGCAAGGGGGACATGGAGAGAAAATAAGGCACTTTTGCCTTCCACTATCACAATAGCTTTTTTTCAGGTTCTTTTCAGGCTGCTTTCTAGCAAATGCACACAAGATATATAGGGGAGGGAGGAAGAGAGAGAGAAAAAGAGAATCTAGTTCAAAGAAAAAGTGCAGAAAGAAAGAAAAGAATAATATGAAGGGGTTTCCCCATTCTATACATACGTGAGTGTTTCGTATAGTAGCTCTCACAACAAAAACACATCAAATAATGCATGCATTCATGTTACCACAATTTGTTATACGTGTATATTTTGTTATACAAATGATATAAATACAGAGTATGTTATATTGTATGAAATATATATTTATCTAATATGATAGCATTGAATTTTAGCTTGAATCTGGAAAAGGCTCTTTTCCAGCAGACTATGCTGTTTGTCATATCGTCGACTCGGGCCTGGTTGTAATACAAAGGAAAGCGAAACTAACTCAAATAAGCCATGGATGATGGAGAATGGTTTATAACATAAATATAAGCTTTATAGTAAACAGTGTGTAAAAAATGTGCACTATATCTACCCTAAACTGTATACTTAAAATATGTACAGTATACCTACATCAAATGTACAGCCAAATACATACACATTCATTTTCTCTCCAGTTTGTAGCGGTGCTCCAGCTCCAGCACGATTTTCGGATCCATCCATCCCTACTTTGCTTACGGATATGGCACACTCAAACACATATGCATACACACAAACAAAATTGGTATTTATAAAAAAACGATAACCACTTGGAAATAAAAGCTTCGGAGGAACATATGAAGAGCTCCCTAAAATACACGATGGTCAGACCAGACATTTACTCTTTTGGGTTGGTTGACAGAGAGTG
>JAQIWN010004343.1:0-11394 GCA_034699025.1 Entomobrya cf. arborea Gr-Col-00668 | reverse complement strand
TTTCTACAGTTTATTGCTGTGTTTGGTAAATTTATTTGGGTCCTTTTATTATTAACAATGATGGCTTCAGTTATGTTTATAAAAAGGATTTCCGGAGGTGTTTTAAGGGATTCAAGCGCACAACTGCTTTGTTTTGTAAAAGTCTTTTTTGAACAAGGAGATCCATTTCCAAAGCGCTTATTGAGAAACAAAGCATTAAAGTTTGTTATTGTAACTTTGCTAATGATGGGTATAGTACTTAGTAATGCATATAAAAGTACTAACGTTTATAATATTGTGACACCCAGAAAAGAAATTCCGTTTACCCTTTTTGATGAATTGGTGGAACACAATTTTTCAGTATACACTAGGATTGTGGAAATTAACTACTTTCTTGACGAAGAGTTAGAAAGCATTTTCAAGAAAAGCAGTAGGTTTGGTTTCGAAAAATACAGTAATTTGACGCTTTTACAATATCAATCCTCTTTGTATGCCAAGAGTACCAAAGGAGGCTACGAAGCTGCATCAGCAGAATCAGAAATTTATAAATTTGGTCTTGACAAGGAAGGCTTTAGATGTAAACTAGAACCTGAATGGTGCAAACTGATGATAGTTACAAACATTACAAAAATACATCCACTTATATCGAAAACAATTTTATCTCCAATCAAGGCAGTTGCCGCGCTTGCGTTATCAAAGTTGCAAGAATATCACACTTTAATTGCCGATGAAAGAAAAGACCGGATTAAATATTGGCAAACTGCACTACTTGACCTTTTTTGGCCTCGACAAACCCAATTGATATTCCAAAGTCTCAAAAATTGTTCTAGAACTGCGTGGCTTTTGCCTATTAATATAGCTAATAGGATGACTTCGTCTTTAAGGAAAAGTGGTCTCCACTCAGATGTGGGAATTGAAGAATATTTTCGTACGGATTTTTCTTTGTCTTTTTCAGGTTTTGTACCACATTTTTATTTAGAAAGATTTTCTTACATAACAGAAGCTGGGATATTTCAGTGGTGGCATGATTTGAACTACGAAATGATGGGCGTAATAAACAATCCAAATCCACCCGTTAAGAAACCAAGCATGAAGGGTAACATTCTTGTAATTTTTGTTGTTTGGTTATCAGGTGTTACTTTTGGTACTGGCATGTTTCTTGTAGAAATCTATAAAACAATTTATAAATTCATTTTAATTGCTGCAACAAAATTGGTTAGGTTTTTGATTGTTATTCGAAACCATTTAAATGTGTTTCCGTACTTGAAATACTATACAAGTTTATGTATCGCCATGCCTTTGACCCAAAGACCAATCTGTTTTTGAAGTTAAGTGAAAGTGTAAAGATAATCTTATATCTACTTACATTTATTATAATCTATTACTACTTTTAAAATAAAAGCATTTAACTGTTAATATTAATACACTACTACTCAAAGGTACTCTATATGCTGCATGATTAACTTCAAAAATAATTTATCATAACTAAAAATATTTTATATAACAAACCAGTGCCGCAGGGCGGTTAATTCAATCTAGCCCGTAAATTCTTTGTTGTCTAGCAACTAAACGTAGGAACTAATTCATTTGTAGCATGTTTTATAAATGCAACCTTTTAGTTGTGAATATTGAAAGTATATGCAGCTTTTGACGTTTTAAAAATTGTTACCAAGAAGGTTATAACATTTAGGTGTGCGATGTTTAATAAACGATGCCTTATATCGAGGTATCTTTGAACCAAGTTCGAGCTTTCAAATGATTAGCTCAAGAAAACAATCAGAACCAACAATAAACAATCGGGATAAACTACAGATTGGTAACAAATTACGATCAATTATTGTAAACGACACATAAGCTTTTGCAATCCAAACATTAAATTCAAGTCAATTTTCGTTGTTACCTTTTCACGAAAAAAAAACATTATAGTTTTACCCACCTTAAATGATTCCACTGAATATGACGAAAGATTTCCACATGCTACGATGTACTATTGATGACGACACAGAAGTTTTGGCAATCCAAATATTAAATTTATGCAAAGTCAATTTATATGGAAAAGCTTTCATGTTTGTAGGCAGTCATGTGCGTGCAGGCGTTTATGTGGGTGCAGGCGGTCATGTGGGCGCAGACGCTCATATGTGTGCAGGCAGTCATGTAGTAGATGGTGGTCATGTGGTTGCAGGCGTTCATGTGGTTGCAGGCGTTCATGTGGTTGCAGGCGTTCATGTGTGTGCAGGCAGTCATATGGGTACAGGCGGTCATGTAGTAGGTGGTGGTCATGTGGGTGCAAGCAGTCATGTGGTTGCAGGCGTTCATGGGGGTGCAGGCGCTCATGAGTGTGCAGGCAGTCATGTGGGTACAGGTGGTCATGTAATAGGTTATGTTCATATGGGTGCAGGCGGTCATGTAGTAGTTGATGGTCCTTTGGTAGGTGGTGGTCATCTGGTAGATGGTGGCCTGATTGGTGTAGCCGGTCAAGTAGTAGGTGGCGGTCATGTAGTAGGTGATGGTCATGTGGTAGGCATGTGGTGGGTGCAGGCGTTCATGTGTGTACAGGCGATCATGTAGTAGGTGATGGTCATATGAGTGAAGGTGGTCATGTAGAAGGTGATGTCATGTGGTAGGTAGGTGGTGCTGATGTGGTGAGTGCAGGCGGTCATTTGGTAGCTCAAGTCTGTAGGTCACAGGATTAACTAAATTTTACGATTGTATATAGTTTGATGCAATTAAAATAAATATTAGTTTAATACTTAAGGGATATGAAATTGCATTTGGGTACTCTCGTGGCAAGTTCCGGCGCTATAGGTTAAAGGGTTAACTAAATTTTAAGATCGTATATAGTTTCATACAATTGAGATAAATATTAGGATAGAAGTATAATCAAAGTTTATTACTTAAGGGAGGATAACATAAGTTGGGGCACATTTCTGACAATTTTCAGCTTCCTTAGTCACAGCGTTAACGTTATAATACAATCGTGTCAAACTTTATATAAATTGAAATAAATTATAGTATGATACTTAAGGGAGGATTTCATAAGCAGGGGTACGTTTGTGATTAGTTTCGGCTTCCTAGGTCAAAGTTTTAACGTTATATTACAATCGTGTCAAACTTTATATATATTAAAATAAATTATAGTATAATACTTAAGGGATGATAACATAAGCAGGGGCACATTTCTGACAAGTTTCAGCTTCAAAAGTCAAAGTTTTAACATATTATTTCAGTCGTGTCAAACTTTATATATATTAAGATAAATTATAGGTTTGTAATGTAATTAAAGTTTTAGTGGTTTTCGGGTAAATATTTTTTGGTTATGAAAACTGAATCAGTTCATTGCATTATATGTTTGCACTCGGTCATCAAGCAATTTGGTGATGTATTTTTTTAAAGTTGATACATATTTTGACAGTTAATAGGACCTATGTGCTGTTATTGAAACTACTTGTTAAAGATAAGACATTAAAATTTAATGCATTGCTTGAGATGTGATTTTACACTGACATTGGAACTAAAAATGCCACTCGTGTCAATAGACGAAAAATACATTTTATATACCAAATTTTGACGTAAATCACGTTTATGAAACCTACCGGTAGATTTTTATTTTGTTTTTGCAGTGAAAGTGTAAATACTCATGTACTTGAATGAACTAATGAGTTTATGTTCACTTAGGCTTAAAATTATTTTTAGTCAACTTATACTCACTAGTTTCTTAAAGTACATGAGTACTTACACGTTTGCTGCAAAAATTAAAAAATTCTACCGGTAAGTTTTTTACTATTAATTTTCAAAGTTTGTAAATTTAAAAATTTTGAAAATAAATATCTAAAAACCCACCTAACCAATTCTTTCAACATTTTTTCTAGAAGACAGAGCAGCTTTTTTAAATCTTTATAGGAGTTTAAAAATAATTACTTGACTAATTTTCACTTAAAATTTAATTAAAACCAATCAGGTAAATTAATTTTTATTATTTTATTTTCCACGTGTTTACATAGACATGTCACGTTTCTAAATAAATTGTGGGCCTTGACTGAAGTTTAAATAACATTTTTTATAAACCTAAGCGAACCATACTACTTCTAATTTTGGTAAAAAATTACTTTAAACTTGGAAATTGATTTACGATGGACTATAACAATGCAATACATTGATATAAAAGTCATAGGTTATACTACCTATGCATCCATGTTACTATCAGCAATCTAAATCAGACGACCACAATCATTCCTTGCCGCAGCTTTAATACAGCAATAACAATTTTGTACCTTGACACCAAATTAAATTATTTCCTTATTATATCTTGTTTAAATAATTAATTAAATAAATAATTTTGTTTTACTATTTGATAATACATTTTGCTTGCGTTTGTGCCATTTGAAACAATTTACATTGGGTACTTTCTGTGAAAAGTTACGGAGCATCACAATTTTGTTTTGAAACAATATTATGACGGCATAGCTTTAATACAAAAAAATTGACCGGCTGTTTGATACAAAAAACAAAAATAGTTCATTAAATATTATGTACAAGAGCAAACGTAGCCTTTCTATTTAAATTTGTATGAAAAGCCTGTTGTAATTTAGAACTGTACTAATTGCTATTGGGTGACTATGACTTATACAAACAAATTTTTTCAATTCTAATCAATTTAACGAAAATATTTTTCTTGAGATTCATAAATTTAAATGTATGAAGCACAAATCTAATTAAAAGAATTACTATATCACAAATATAATTCATAGTACAAACAAATTGTTCGTCTTGCTGTCGTAAAAACGTTATATTTTTTTTTCTAAAAATAGCTTTATCGATTAGTGCTCTCACATTGCATATTATTTTGCACTTACGTTTACAAGTCGCGCTGAGTTTTTAAAATTATTCATGACCATGAAACATGGTTTTTCTTATGTAACTTGCTTTAGCAACCATCGCAAGCTCAAAATGGAGTTTCACTGAAATCTGCTAATGACTCCCAACAATGAATAATGACTTGTCGTGAGCAAATCAATTAGACAGTCGCATGTCCGATCCATTTTTATAAGTTGACCATTACTCTAATGATTATGGAATAAATTAATTCCCAAAACTTTAGTAATAATTCTGTTAAACCAACGCATTAGGTTTTCGTAGAACTAATTTGGTTAACTTTTTAACAGTTTGCAGGTATATAAATACAAAATACTGCTGTAATTCAATCATCACACCCACATTGAGCTTTTTCTAACTCTTTATCTTAAATCATCGCTTAAAACCCCAAAAAAATGACTTCTGGAAAGTTCACAATTTCCTTCTTGGCTATTGCCTTAGTAATTGTTCTTGTGGGCCATGTCACATCTGCAGCAGTGCTTGTTCCAGCTTCCGGTGTCAGTGGAAATAATGGAACTTTAGCAAATAAACCTGCAGGTTCTGAAGTAGTGATTCCAGCAGTTGCCTCAAATGTTCACGCTAATGGTAAGAATAACCAAAATTGAAAAGTAATCTGGATATGCTAAAATCTCTGTATTTTGAAGCTAATTTTTACCAAATATTTTGTAGTAGCTCATTTGAGGGTTCGAAGAAAGGGTCTTGGAGGAGTGGGTGGGGCCGTGGCGGGAGGTTTGGCATCCGGTGCCGCAATGACCGCGATTGGGGGCATCCTTGGTTAGGGGGGTTAATTTTCTTTGAAATTAAAGTTTACCAGAACTAAATTACACGTTTGTATTGTTATAAGGAGCAAAATACACACATTTAAAACAAAAGTGAATTTTACCAATAAAATGGCATAAGTTGTAAATCTTGCTAAAATATCATCTTCTATTTATCATCTTAATAAGTTTAACTCAAATTTATTTTTATTTGTTAATTTTCAAACAAACAAATTAATTCTTTAGTGTTGAATTTCATTTGTTTGTGATAACGACACTGCATTTTATTTCATTGCATTGTTGGAATTAGGTTAAACATTAAGTCAAGATGCATTTCGTTTCCCGTAGTCAATGAAAGCGGAAATCTTTCTTGTCAAAGTTAGAAACCTTTGATTAAAAAGTTGAATAAGACGCATGCTACCAGTTCTTTACAATCGTGCAAATATTTTGTTTGCATTGTTTTTAATGAAACATGGGACATACGAAAACATTTACATCTACTTTTCATTTAAATTAATGACTAAGAAAATAAATTTATTTGCATTTCTTAAGAAATAAAATCTAAGTTTACAAGTAAAATCTTTTTTGTAGATTGATTTAAGTTTATTTCAATTCAATTTTTAAACTTTAAAGACTTATCACATGCATATGCACAAATAAACGCCAATTACATTACTTCTCATAATCCCCAGGTATGGTTACCGGGTAGTATGGCTAGTCTTCGTATTAATATTTGATATTATGACCATAATTTAGTGAAAACACACATATCTTCATGATTGCATAACTAAGAGAATGTTATTATTCTTATAAAAATATGTATCACTGTTCTATTAAAATACCAACAACAAACTTTGGTTCCAATCTCAATACCAACAGACATCTACAGATTCATGTAACTGTTTACAATATTGTAATATTGCTACCACAATTTTCATAAATTCAGATTCAGTGCAAATTGAGTAGCCAAGCCTGACGAACAAAAATGAGTTAATCATCGTAACATTCCTTTGTACATATCTGTGCTTGGTGAACTTCTATCAGTTCAATATGTTTAGCACATTACAGCATCGCATACCACCAAACGAGTAAAGAAACATACTGGTTCTTTTTTAGTACTGGAAGCAAAGGAAAATATAAAAATTATGTTTATCCATTTAGTAATAGGTCCTTATTATTTTTACAAGCACAAATTTATAACCATGTTTTGAATTCATTTGAGAAACTCGTTTCTTTACAAAAAATATTGACTGGCATTATGTAACAAAAAGCAAATCTATATATTCTTCAATTGCTAATTAATTTTTTAGATTAGTTTTTTAGAATTTAAAATTTTATATAAATCATAATTAAACAATAAGTTACTCATCCAAAATTAAGGACTCAAATTTTAGTGCATTTCTTCGGATCAAAATGAACATGGTCAGCCGTTAAAATGATTCACACAAGTGAATAAATATGAACTAAGGAAACTAATTTTTTTTTTTAAATCAAAGGGTTGGAGAAAATGTTGATCCGAAGACTCAAGGTCATCGAATTCGAATAACAGATAATTTCTACAAAAATAACTTGGCTGCTATTAAATTAAATGGGAAGGCACCAATTAGTGCAAATAAATTACCTGGGTTACCGGGAAATGGGGATGTGTTTGAGGAAGGCAGGGAAATTGCGTTTCCAAGAGATACCAAGCATGGTGGGAAATTGGCTTTAAGGGACTTTCATATTTTGGATAAGGATGAGTGCCAAAGACGGATGACAAGGTTGGCTAAGGGTGAAGATAAAATGGGTGGAGTTAGCATGAAGGTTAGTGGGGAACTTTTATGTGGCGTTGAGAAATACTCGGGGGGATCACTTTGCGATAGAGAGTTAGGTGGTGGTTTGATTTGCAACGGGGATGATGGTAAAGATGTTTTGTGTGGTGTTCAAATATTCCGTTTGTGTGAGTGGTCGATTCCAAATGCATTTATGGATATTAGCCAAAAATTGGGATGGGTAAAGAGAGTCATGAAATCATTCCAGTGAGCTTATTAAAGGTATTCTGTATAAAAAACTAGAATCAAATGAAATTCATTTTTGTTAGAAAATATGAAAATGGAAAGATCTATTTTTCTAAGATTTTTGGAAGAAATAAATACTATTTTGCATTTTAATACGTTTTGGTTTCATAAATTTTTTTTCATACATTAGTAATTATGTTGACATTTTGACAACCTATCTATTATAAATTTCTGCATGTAATAATTTCTGGCTATTAAGTGCATTCTGAAATTCCACTAATGGCTGTAAACCCCCTGTTTGGCATATGAATGCGCCGCACTTTTGCAAAATCTCTTTTCCATTCCAGAAAATTCCGATACATATGACCGAACAAACAAATACGTTTCAATTAAAAAAAACCTTAATTTTTGTTGTGGTATATTTTCTGTACAAATTACAAAATTTGTGCGTTCGACAAACCCAAATGATCCCCTTTGTCGAAAAATATAATTTGTTTAATTATTTTTTTATTAGTTTTCAAGTCCAAACATTTATTATGTACCGAATTTACTGAAAATGTAACGTCGTCACAAGAATATTATTAAAAGAGCCTTTTTAAATAAAAAACCGGCCTTTTTATTGCATTAGTTGGCTTTAATGTTCAAAAAATATGCTAATACCAATGTTATGTTGTTATTGACGTAATAATGAACACATGACTGTTTCTAATAACTTACGTTATTATTACGTGATAGCTCTATAGTGCAGTCTGCTTGAAATTATTGCTCGAGTACACTGCACTGGAACTAGAAGAAAGCTCGTGGGAACCGATCCACAGCATTTCTTTCTACCAACTTGCATAATTATTATATAATTATTACTTCAGTCTAGTGAAATCTCGTTAATATCAGATATACTGCTACTATTGTAACAACAATAAAACATTGCTAATTATCATATGTCTGCATATTTTTCTTCTGCCAATTTACCATACCACACATATAAACAAACGCAAAAACACGTGCAATTAAATTTCTTTAGAAATACGTTTTCATTAATCAAATTGCATTTTATTGCTAAATCTGCGAGTACTGCATTTGGACAGGTAGCATGTAGTACCAGTCTTCAAATGCAATAAGAGCTACAAGTAAGCTAAAATTAAATTTTCCAGAATCAAAATTCAGTTTTCCTGAACTAAATTCACATATATATTATCATTATACTACCATAATGATTTGTACAACACCGAAATATTATACAACTTTTTAAACTTAAACATTTGTTACTCTCTCGTGCCTAAAACCTATGAATCGTGCAAAAATCCTTAATGCGATTCTTTAGACAGTGTCTCGAAACGTCACGTGACATGCCAATGAGGTGACATCATTTGCGTCTAAGCATATCAGTACGAATATGGTACCTGCTTCTACACACCATCAAGCTAATCGATTTGTGACGGATTAATTCTAAAAACAAATCTGTAAAATTCTTGCAAACACACGCACATAATTTTCTGAGAAAAAGTCATTAATATAGTTTTCCAAGTGATGCATAAATATATTTTAAATTCGGCATGTCAAAGATAAAACTAAACATACTCTTAAACTGATACACTAATCAAATCTAATAATACAATCGAAATTAATTTATTGAAACAAAATTATCTCATTGTTTTATTATTTCTTGGTACAACGAGAACATGGTGCTCATAATCATAATTTTAGTGGTGAAAAATTATTCAAAATAAAACTAGATGCATATGCTAAGTTTGTAGTTTCCTGTTAATAAATTATAATTAAATTTTGAATTATGAATTAACTTGTATTTATTAAATACCAGGTCCTTATATTCTACTACTTTGCGTTTTACTACGGACTTAGTTTTGCAGTTTATTGACATTCGTATTTTTAAATTTTATAGAATAACATAATTAAATTATCAGACAATTTACTCTGAGTTCTAACAATTTTTTTTTTACAATTATGTGCTAATGACGCAACACTGATTGCGTAATTACTTGGCATATGGAAATCAATGAGAGCGTTGCATGTCAGCTTGATTTTCCTAAGTTGACCATTATGCTTATGATATGATTAATAAGTGAATGAATTCCTAAAACTGTTTAAATATTTCTGTTGAAACAACTTACTAGTTTTTCGTAGAAATAATATCGTTCATATTTTAGCAATTTGAGAGTACATAAAAACAAAAAGCTTAACAAATTCAATCATCATTCAACAGTTTCCTACTTTTATTTTAAATCATCTCCATAAACCTATCCTAAATATCAAAATGTTGTCCAGAAAGTTTGCAGTTTCTTTTGTGGCCATTACCTTAGCTCTTGCGCTTGTATGTCATGTCACATCTGGAGCAGTACTCGTTCCAGCTTCCGGTGTAAATGGAAATAGTGGAACTTTAGTAAACAAGTCTGCAGTCTCTGAAAAGCTTCTACCAGTTGCCAACAATACTCATGCTAACGGTAAGGAAAAGTTAGAATTAACGAAAAATAAGTTTTGCTAAATTTCCTGGATTCCTTGTATTGAATTTATATTAATTATATTCTAGATTCTCACTTAAGGGTTCGAAGAAAGGGTCTTGGGGGCGGTATTGGTAGCAGCATAGCGGGCGGTGTGGCATCAGGCGCTGCTTTATCAGTTCTCGGCGGGATATTGGGATAGATTTACTAGTTATTGGAACATGTTTACATTGTTTCGTCCTAAAAAATGTTCAAAATCTTTTATGTTTTTAGTAGCAACTAATTGTACGTAAATCGTTGATTGATAAAATTATCTGAATTTATTAAAAATAAATAAATGCCTATTTGATGAATAAAAATTCCAAACAAAGTATGTAATATTAAGAGTTTTTGTTATATTTTTTAAATTTTCCGTTCAATTTAGTCAGCGGGTTTAATACCTGATTTCACTGTAATCGGCTACTGAATCGCTACCACTTAAATAACGACTTGCCGTGGGCAAGTCAAAGAGAGCGTCGCATGTCAGCTTGGCTTTCATTTGTATTGACCACTGTTTTAATAATTATGAAGTGAATATTTCCTTCTTAACTTTTGCTTTAGCCATTGTTCTTGTGTGTCATGTCAAATCTGCAGCAATGATTGTTACAGCTTCCGGTGCCAATGAAAACAATGGAACTTCTTCTTCTACCAATTTCTTTTGCTACTTTAATAACTCCCAAAAACTCACAACAAAATGTTTTTCAGAAAATTTACAGTTTTTGTCGTTGTGGATTTTTTAGTCATGATATTTGTGTGTCAGATGACTTCCGCAGCAACATCTGTTGTCATTCTAGTTGTAAATGCAACCAATAACGGAACTAAGGTCAACAAACCCGCTGTTCCCGCTCTGCCAGCTTTTGCATCTAATATTCATCCCTACGGAAAAAATCACTGTTATCATTAAAAGAGTTTTGCTAGAACAAGATGAAAGAAGTGCTACGACGAGGTTATAATTTCATGCTTATCGTTTCATGTCTTTAGAAAGTGCATCGTTTGACAGTTCAAAGAAAAGGAAGTGGGATTGGAATTGCTGGAGTTGCATCTGTAGATGCTGTGACTGCTATCTGTGGACTTTTAAGATATACATGGTATGGTTTTAGACAGTTGCAGAGCTGGTTTGTTTTGGGCAGTCGGAGCTGGTTTTTGGACAGTCGGAGCTGGTTTTTGGACAGTCGGAGCTGGGTTTTAGACAGTAAGAGCTGGTTTTTGGACAGTTAGAGCTGGTTTTTGGACAGTTAGAGCTGGTTTTTGGACAGTTAGAGCTGGTTTTTGGACAGTTAGAGCTGGTTTTTG
>JAQIWN010004342.1:0-11394 GCA_034699025.1 Entomobrya cf. arborea Gr-Col-00668 | reverse complement strand
ATTTACTTGATCGTTTGGTAATTCAGATTCAGACTGAAAGAAAATTTATAAAATTGCTTGACCAATCAACCCCTTAAATATGATTGGCCATTACAAAATGGACCTTTACTATTTTATAATTGAATGTTAGTAATACTCAAATATCTGTACGTGATTACATGGTTAGTGTCGTACATTTATGCAAGAACTTTCTATTTCTCTTTTGTTGACTCTAGTCACCTTGGAAGGTCGACAAGTAATACCAGAAAACACTTTTTCAATGTGGTTGTTGAATGAAAGGAAAAGACCGGACTTCAAATAAAAAGAGGGATTGAATAAAATGTAATAATAAGTCCAACTTGAACAAACAACTAAACTCGACCAGCGACCAGCCGAAACTTTTATGTATTGTTCTTTTATAGCCTGGCTTGGTCTGCTATATAGCAATCGAATGTACTCTCCCTCTCTCTCTGGCCGGATCGTCAACTCAACAACAAGAACTGCGTTCTGGGATATGATGAGTAACTTGTATTGTATTCCTCTTCTTCTGATGCAGCTTTTTCTTGTACCAGTACAAATACAACTATTTGGCACTGGACCTGAATGTTAACCAGCCCGTCGAGGGAAATGATCATGCTGACGATTACAAAGTTCTTATTGCCTGGAAGGGCGCTCGACGGCACACACACCAGTTCAACCAAGCCAAGTGCCTGATAGGAATAAAATGCAGCATTAAAGTAGATATATTTCTTCTTATGGGAGAACAATTGGAAATAAGAAAGAAGTCACTAAGTCAGTGCGATAGAATTTCGACTTTACAATAAAAAAATCATATTATTATGCATGTGAGCAGAGCAGTCTCCAAAAAGATGATCATGGCAAAATGCATTTTAGCACTGGCAGAAAAAAATTTGCTGTACTCACGTACGTGTGGTGCAGTTGCCTTTGCTCCCAGAATATTTTATTATTCAGGTGCATACGATAAACGCAGACAATCAAAAAACCGGGATGCAGATGCGGATGGATGACTGATTTTTTTTCTTTCCAATAAAAATATTTTATTATGCAAACAGTGCAGTACAACTTGAAACTTTGATCACTTTTCCTTTCCTTATGTATTGTTGAAATTGCTCTGATGAAAGAGAGGACCGCGGCGGACAGTGGCCAAGGTTGATCATGACTGTTCACTCTGGTGCGTTTATGTAAACAAACTTTTTCTTGGTTGACGGTGTATTTACGATATTTAGGTGCTATTTTTTCCTGGTATGTTTTGTGGGTTTGTGTGATGATGACGATAATAATGTTGTGCTGATTCATTTGAATACCAATGCAATGTTGAATGTCTCGTTTTGCTGGATCACGTACCAGAGTGGGGTTATTTAAAACACAGACACGTTCATCACCAAACAACAAAAACCTGACTTGACTTACTTTTATTACATTTCCAATGCATGCAATGTGCATCGCTATAAATGCAGTATCAACCTGTTGTTGTGATGTGGTACATACTAAACAAAAAATTTATATTAGCTCTCAAGGGTGTATTTTATTACAGTTTTTGGATATACGCTGGTCAAGTTTTTATTCTTTTCTCCTCAACGGGAACTAGTGTGATTGACCCATTTCGCCAGTTACGTGATTGCAAATTGCAAATAATAAAACTTTTTTTTTACAATAAATAATAATCGCGTTCACAAAATGGTATCATTATTGTGTCTTGTCACGTCTTTTGACGAGTATATGAAGTTGACTGAACTATAAAGGACATCCTGACCATCATCGTGCATAGCACATATTGTTTTAAATCTTGTTTTTTGGTAAATCATGTCACGTTCCCTGTAACCCCATGAAATGATGATGTATCGATATTCTGTCTTGTTAACAGTCACCTTTGTTATTATATGATATGATGTTATTACAATCAGCTCATGAAATATTCTGCACTCATGTCATAAATTACCAATAAATTTCACACCAACTACTACTGCGGGAGCCATGAACTTTTTCTTTGGACAATGGCTTTATCGTTTTAAACTTTGGCAAAAATTTGAATCGTAGCGTGCCGCGAAACAGATCGTAATTTTTCTGTGGTTTTCTCCGCTTGGATTACTACTGCCTGTGATGACGATATAAATTGGCATTTTGCACGCACCACTATCAGTCATGGTCATGGTGTTTCAGCTTTTTTCTGTTTAGAAGGAAAATAATGACCATTTTTAGTGGATTTCAAAATATTACTCTTTGAAAAATAGATAATCTTTATATGCTCTGTTGTGGGCCTCTTTGACTTTCTGACAAATACCTTTTGATGGTGTTAGTTAAGTGCTCTTTAAACCCATGTCATGCGTCACTAACATTTAGTATATTTATCTATAGTAGTACCACATAGCATTTAGTGATGGTAGGTTTATAACAAGAAAAATTCTAAATTTGCATTATAATTACCCTGTAGAACATAACTCTAACTGTACTAAATGATAAAGTGATTGAACCCATCTAGTTATTGTTGATATTACGAGAAAATTATGCAAAAGACCAGTAGAACTGTGAGCTTTTTTCTCCTAGTTATCAAGCTATCTCTTCACTAGTTAGAAACTAACCAGAAAGATGAGAACATGAGATAAAAATTGAATTAAAATTGATGGGTAGTGGAGTATATTTGAATAGACTAAAATTTGCAAAAACCTCACTTTGACCAGATTCTCAAGTATTCGCAAATTAAGTATACACAGTAATACACACGTATTAACCATACATTTTTATGTGCCACTTAATAATCGTTTTATGGTATGAATTGTATGCGTCTAAATCATCAAGGTGTCATCTTTATTCATCCCAAATAAGTAGCTTTTCTTGTCCGTCAAACACACGTCTTAGTTGTTCTCTGCTTGCTGTCACTGTTCTGCAAAAAAAAACCGATCATGATAATTTTTTGTAGCTTTTTACACTGTTATTCATATAACCTTTCTTTTTGCAGTAAAATTTGCAGGCAGTTCAGCTCAGTAGTTTTTATTTTCTCTTTGGCTTGCTGTTTTCTTTTGTTTAGTTTTAAAAATGGATTGTACGTGTCCTCCACGCACTGCACTATTGCCACAACAGCACGACATCATCGCGTCAGTTTCTTTTATTTCTGTGTGTATGCATAATAAACAATGTATTTTAATTTATGCATATCTAAACAATGGGCGAATGGAATCTCATTGAAAACAGGCCAATCGACTTTGGTTAGCAATCGACATGATCATCAAAAAAAAATAGAAAGAAAAAATCCCCTGCGAAATTCGCAGAAAGTAACAAACGTATCAACCATACATTTCTCAAGAAAAGAAATCCCCGGCCGACCACTAGTCATCGTTCTTGTAAACTTGTACAAGAATAATTATAACCATCTCACATCAGCAAGTCAGTCATCTTAATCTTTGCTGATCTGATCTGCTGCTAATGCATCAGTTTCAGTGCAGACTCCCCGGAGGATAAGAAAAATCTTTAGGTACATCTCTTCTCCTTTTGTAATAATCATCCACAACATCAGCAGTTCTTTGCCTTTTCACCTGAAACTCATAATCAAAATAAATCTGCCACATCCATTTTCAAATGGCAGCAATATATTCATCTCTACAGAATACATAGTTTTAGTAGTAGAAATTTGAATCGATACTTGGAAGGATTTCTCATGTGCGCATGTAAACGTCACTCATGTACAAATTATTAAAATTTCATTGTTACACCTGTTGTTACATATTTTGTTTTGAGTATGGCAGTGGCAGGAGCAGTAGCCAAATTATTATTAGTAGTCCTTCACCTTCAGCCATTAACATTTTTACATTTCTGATTAAACATTACGGTAACTCAACAGTAAAAACTGCCCCGACGCAAGGACAGCTAGGGGCATTGCAAAACAGTATAGAAATAAGCAAAAAGCCAGCAGAAATGAAATCAAGTTAGTAGCTCAGCAGACCGAAAGGCATATCATATCACTTAAGCAATGTTTTTGTTAATTAAAATAAATGTAAAAAAGTGTTTTTTTTTCTTGGAGGAAAGTTGCGTTTCTGTCTGTCTGATAATAATGAACATAAAGCAGGCAGTGACGAAACACGCCTGCTGATCGTTACAACTAAGAATATCATAGACAAAGTAGTATAATCCGGACAGATACAGGGAGGTAGATAAAAATTGCATTCTATAATGATTTGTGTGAAACATCTACCTGTCAGTTTTGATCGCAGAGGGCGTACATAAAGATACAAGATCTACGTAAGATTTTTTTACACACTAAAACGAACATTTGAGATGAAAAAAAATACAAATGGATATTTGTTTGTGTGTGAATTAACATTATTATTTTATTGTTATTGTGATACAACATACATGACAGCCGGCTGCACCAAAGAAAACAGAAATATAAATTTTTAAATTACCATTTTAATACAATTTTTTGCAGAAATGCATTTTTATGATCAAAATTTGTACAAATTCATTATTATTAAGTATTTATGCAATATGTTGCCGAGGTATTTTAACTTTATTGCAAAAAATAATAAAAATAATAATGCCCCTGAGCGAAAGCAATTCAAGGCAGGTCAGCACAAGAAAATGGAAATAAATTTTATTTTTGCCCTGTCTCTGTATTTAGTATTTTTCAGGTTTAAAAAATCAAGATTTTTGTATTGCGCTTATATTCTTATAAAATGCGAATTTTACCTTCAATTTTTATGTAGAAAAGTAAGTTTTGCACCTTGCGGTGATAGATTAATTACTTCAACTCCACACTTCTTTGTTTAATTCTACCACACCATTATATTTTATTATCTGCACAGAAAGTCATGAAAAAACGATTATTCTTTAAAAAATTTGGTGTAAATACAATATAGAATTCGTCCAAATCTACGTAAATCTACCACCTTTAAAAATAATGAGAACTTTTGCATCGCATTTCACAAAATAACTTCTTCTTTCCACGGTCATAGATGTTGTTCGTCGTATATCTTAAAGAGGGATGGTTTTCGTGTCATGTCCATGTGTCAAGATAAGTAATATTACTATTCTAAAGATTAAGCGACAATATAAGTAACAGAATCAAGTATGGACTAGATTTTTAGCAGAGTCTCAAAATATAGTACATATATAGCTTAGCTCTCTTATCACTGCACTGCTTATATGTCTACTCCTCCCCAAGTTCCGTTTTATTAGCTCTTATCATCAGCATATAATGATAAGTTAATATAAATGCAACTGCTAATTGCTAGATCGTTTAAGAACAATGTATAGCATAAAACTTGTGTACATACCCATTTTCCCGTATGTAATTGCAAATCGTCTGTGCTACACGGTAAATTTTTAGTCCCTTCCCCTTTCCCCGTTACTTTTTCATTTGTTGGTGGTGTCGGCACACATATTGAACTTGATATTTATCATTCTTTATTATTGTACAATAAGAAGTGTTAAAAAGCAAATAAGAAATAAGCAGTAGTTGAACAGAAACTTCTCGTGAAGTCATAAAGAGAAAATATTGTGGATGATGTGGGATAGGCTTGCGTTGTTGTAAAAGAAAAATGAATTATTGGTGAATAAGAATGCAATTGTAGAATAGCCTTCCGTGCACTGAATGCGTGTCTTTGATGCACAGAGAGGGATTGTGTGATACGATACGTTAAATAGGTGTACACTTTTTTTTCTTGAAATGTACAATATTTTTTTGGTGCAATAACTCATTCAGATGATCAAAATGATCAACACGAAATGGGAATAAAAGCCAGTAAAATTTTAATTGGAATATGAGGAGCTGTTGTGAAACGGTGTCGATGCCGTGCCCAGTGTGCACCGTTTTTTGTTCTTTTGCTGATCCTGATGTGTTGAAAACTGACAATTATTTAGTGGTTTCGGTCACACAATATATATGGGATTTAAAAATCAATTTGCTAACCAATCCACCAATCCTTAAAGACGATGGCTTGTTTGCAATTAATTTATGGCAAAAAGAATATGGCCTCCTTATAAGCTGTGCCACTGAATCGTGTTAAATGTGGTTTACCGTATTTTAACATAATTTATGGCAAATTGAAAATGATATCGCGGAAAGTATACCGCATTCAAAATTGCAATGATGTACTTGTTTTTGACACGAAATGGGAGACTCAAACAAAAACAAGTATAATTTTTGATTGTATTACCCACATTGTTTTGTGTATTTTAAAGGAATGGCATTAAATATACATTTCTAAAATAAAAATAAGAATTGAAGTGAAATGAGATGAGGTCAAAAAATGTATATTCCCACAGTCATAAGTCATGCGAACAGTTAACATGGCTGACATTTTTTTAACCAGTTATTTAGTATCTTTACAGAAACATTCTTTGCGTTACATCAAATGCCGAGAGAAACAAGGCGAAAAGCAATAAAATAAAAAAATCAGAGGCTCGGCATAAGCCCAGGCGAAAATTAAATGATGCGAAATGAAGTTTTATTACTTGGACTTGTGAGTGCAATGCAACTGCGGGATATAAGAGAAACATGCGTGTGTGCATGTTCAAAGTCAAAATGTTTTGTATTTTTGCGTTTTTTGCTGACGCTGACAAGTAGTAGTGGTGGCAGTAGTACAAGTTCTAAGTGAAGAAGAACATCTGAAGAAGGAGCACCGCAAAATCTTAAAGTCTAGTTGAGTGGCAGCGAGCAATAAGCAAGCGACCACTAAAGTGACTTGTGTGACCAGCCAAACAATTTTCCCTTTTGCATGCAACATTTTTTGAAATGCAATTGTAACAGCTGGTCACTTTGTTTCAAAAGCTAGTAAGTAACCAGAGATAAAAAAATTAGTTTACACTTTGCAGTTTTTCCTTCTCTCAATGAATTATGTAAAAGATTTTTTGTGTCTGCGCCCGTTAAAAAATACAATGTTTTATTTTTCTCGCCATGTAATTTTTACATTTTAGTTTCAGAGCCTTTTTAAATTTTTTCGATGAGGATAAAAAAATCGTTCATAAAAACTCACCTAGACGAGCAGACAGTCAAAGAAATAGGAATTACCAACCAGTAAGCTAAGCGATCCGCATGTTTACTGTCTTCCCTTCTTTAAAACTTCTTTGACCAGTGAATTGTAAGAAAGGACATGAGAAAAGCAATAACAATAATCGTAATGTGAGTATATATATGTGAGTTAATTTAATGAGGTCTTCTACTTGCATATAAGCTATTAAAGTGATCACGAAGAAGATGATAATAATATGATAGTATATAGTAGTCTGATATTCTGTTTGGTTTAGGTTATTTGATGATGTCATATAATATATTATTATTATTATACGACCGCTGCTGCTACTACTGTGCATAATTATCATAATGTTAATTCACCTCACTTTTATACACCAGTAAGTAGCAAGCAGTAAAAACAATGAGGAGCAAAAAATAGCAGCATATTATAACAGACAGTTAAAGATAGAGAGAACTAGTTCTTCTACATTCTTGATTTCAAAAGTCAACTCATTTCTTCAATTTGATATGATCATCATGATGGCTATGATGCTCAAATGCACTCGTTAGGCACACGGACAAAATGCGGTATATATGTACTGTTATTATCCTGATTTTTTGAAAATTAAGATATTAAAAATCATCCAAAATCATGCATGTATATTTGAGATTCTCAATAATAAAAATCGTGTGACATGACATGATCATCATCATATAGTATTCTAACTGCATACTTGCGCATCTTCTTTGTGCTGTTTGTCTGTGTGCTTGAGTTTGCGACATGACACGAATTAATAAATTAATGTTTGCATGCAAAAGTAAAAATTGAACCGCATTTATTGCATTTTTTGAACAAGTCATGAAGTTTATTGATGCAAGTTGCATTAAAAATATCTTGTATAAAATGGATCCATATTTTAACAAGCTGATAGTAAAGTTCACGAACTGCATCCAGATCTCTAAAAAAATTAATGAAATATCATGAAATCATCGTTCTGTCTGATAAGATGTTGATGACTTATTATACACTGTATGATTATGCAGTATCATGAGAAAAGATCCTCAAAAGTCTCTTTAAACTGAACAAGGATCTCTGTTACACGGATTTCTTCGAATTTCTTAATGAGCCTAATTTAATATTATGTTGATATCGTACATTTTGAAGTGAAAAAGTGGCAAGCCATCATAATCATGTTCACCGCAAAAGACCGGCTTCTTTTTTACAGCAGCAAGAACAATTGAAGCTGTATGAAATCATCGTTAGAAAAAGAAGACAAGGGTAATAATGAGCCCGTGAGCGTTTTAACAATAAAAGCAACAGTGGAAATTGAGAGAAAAGTCGGAGATTTTTTTCCTCAAGTGAAAAACGACGATCATTATGATCGTATCATTAATTCTATAAGTTTATCTTGCTTGAATCTTCTAAAGTCAGTCATTCAGCAATTCAGCAGTATGACGCGAGAACCTTTTTGTTTATTTTTATTGTACGGAATGATCATGATCTTTCAAGATGTGTCGTGATGATATGAAAGAGAACGAGAAGTGCTTATACGTTGTATTTCTTTAAATTTTTAGGGAAAAAACTATGATAATATCCATGCTACTAATTATGAGTGGTTCATTTGATAGTCACACAAAAGCGAGGAGTAATGGCAGTCGACCCCCTATTATCGAGGACTACTGTCATGTCAGTCACTCTCTTACCACCGCCAGTCATCTGCCGAACCAGCTGGTTGTCCCTTTATAACCGCTGTATTTCTCCTGAGATTGTTATCTTAATTGACCTGATCAGTTATTTCTGTTTCCATTTGATTATGTTTACTACATTTCCTTGTTACTTAATACGTAACGGTTCTATGGTTTAAACAATGAACTGAGTTTGTGGAGGAATGTCATTGTATTTGATTAGGTTTGTTGGAATAGTACGGCAAATTTCAACTTTAAAAATTAAAATGCAAGTTACTACCAGTGTAGAATATACAGTTTGTAAAATTGAATCGGTCAGTAATTTTTTAACCCATTTTCTAATATCTGGTGTACATTATTTTTAAAGTTTTGGTTTATTGCTCTTCTTTTCATCTTGAAAGTGTGAGTTTACGAGGCAATTCCAGTCAAAAATGTAGTTGGCTAAGCTCATAAAAATGTCAATGCGCACAATGAAAATTGAAGGGTTGAGAGCATACATATTTCAAATTAAATTTTCTGGCAATAGCTGAATGGTAAGATGATGATAGTATACACACTTATTAAAGACCTTGAAGAATGTACAAAACCGGGATTCTTGATGTGTGTGAGCTTGAGTGAATGAATAATGTCATCTTTAGTAATATGTAAAGCAATTTAAAATAATGTATTTTACGGTTGGCAAGCAGCTACAAAATAATAAAAGTAAGTACCTGATGAAGCATAACGCATGCATATAAGGCGATCACTTTTCTTTAGCGATTTGAAATACAAGTTATGTAACTGCAACTCATAACATTTCAGAAGTATATATTTTGCTTCAGTATAGTCTGTTTTATCTTCTAACTTTTGAGTTATAATGATAGTTATATGACCCATCCCAAAAAATATTATTAAAGCATATTGTTAAGTTTATTGTTTCATTTGTTGTGTTGTAGCAGTAAACAAAAAAATTCATAGCTTTACTCAGCGGCAGTCAGTCAGCAGCAGGTATGAATATGGCTTACCAACAGCAATGTTTATATAGTTTTTATGATTATGAACACCTATATATTAGGTTTAGTGTACACTTGACAAACTGAAATCTTTAAAAAATGTATGATTCTTGCTTACGGTTTGTTTCCATACCCTGGCAATTCTAAAGGTGTTTAAACGAACACATTATGCCTGAAAACTCAAGTCATGCAATCTAATAATAGTTCCAATAATGTTTCTTGAACTTGTATCACTTGTGTCAGTATCTCATTTCATTTTATATGCAGCAATGCAACCCTTTATTTGACGACATTGACAATGACAATCTTTCGGAGCGAGAGTGTTTGCTGGTTGAGGTTTTCCTTGCATGATGCACGAAAAAAATATAGCTGTTGCTCCTGTTGCAGCTACTGGGGTTCACTATAAGTTGAGTCTACAACTGATAAAAATTCATTGGGACCGATGGAGACCACGATGAACGATGTACGATCATAGATGATTTTTACAATTGACATTTGACATAAAGCAAATAACAATACAAATATATACATACTTACACGCAGAGTACACAAGCAGCAAATAATTATGGTTGAATTTTCTGATGTCGTTGTTATTAAAAGTAGCAGCAGCATGCTCAAAAATACTTGTTCCAAAGTAAATTCAATGCTACACAACAATACCTTTTCATGTTACATCATAAATTATTCTCTGGTGTCATTCAGCCCAGAAGCCACATCCAAGCCAACAGCATGCGTTCTTGTGACAGCAGCAAAACTAAAATGCGTTGTTTGTGGTGGCAAATAAGCTGGTATTGTTTATTTCTGTATGTATATTTAAATATTGACACTTTTTTTATTACAGAACGCAGTGTTGCTTTCACTCGCCTCATCTATGTTTTTAGTGATCATTCAGCTTTATGATGATCATGATGACAGTGAGAGACGTGTCGTTGTATATGGATGATATTATTATTACCTTGTGGTTTGAAACCTACTTATTAGCTTTCAACGTCAACTTGTATTCTCCAGTTTATTTGATTGACCAAAAGCTAGAGCCAGTAGTTGAGTTTGTGGCTTGAGTATAGAATTCAATCTATCGAAATATTATTTTCTGTACACTCTGAAATCTTTTGCTAGTACCAAGTACAAATAGACTTTGAGTAAAAAGAGAAGCTTCATATGTTTGAATGTCTAATCACCTTTTTAGAAATTGGAAATGTGATCTGATCAGAGAAAGATTAAAAATATCCCTTTTATAGAGTGAGTTAACATGATACCAATACAGAATTCCGATAATCCGAATAAAATGTTCATTCACGTTTTAGGTGATCGTGTAAGATAAGATAATATCACTTTTTTGTCAGTTTAAAGCTGTAGTGATCCGTGGTATGGCTGATTTTATACTAGACATTCCCTAAAATAAACTTTATACTTTGATGTTTATCCTGAATGAATGGAAAAAGTGTAAAGTAAAGTTTGATGATTAAAGAATTGAGTGGTGAGTCTGACAGTCATTTTAGGTGTGATTAAATAACCAAGCTTATTTACCCCTAGACGCCCAGTCCTGCTGAGATATCGTGATCAATTGAAAAACTCTATGAAATTTAAACCACAAAAATGTCTGAAAGGTGAAATAGCTTATTTGATTGTCCGCACAACAATACAATATGTAATGGATTATGACCAAAAGGTGCCCCAGGCATTACTTGCTTTACTATTACTACATAAAAAGAATCTAATTCAAGCATATCCAAAAACTAATCCAACATTTGGTCAGATCACCTATACCTA
>JAQIWN010004341.1:0-11395 GCA_034699025.1 Entomobrya cf. arborea Gr-Col-00668 | reverse complement strand
CTGGGGCCCAATGTGATCAAAACCTAAAAGTGTAGTGCTGTGCACTTACTTACTACTACGTAATAACTAACGAAGAAACCGTTGTTGTGTATACTTATGGCTTCTCGAGAGAAGGACAAAAGTGGTTCGCATAATTTGAGAAAATGAGATTTTGCTAATAATACGCTGTCATGTTGAACATTTTAGGTAAACACGCAAATGCAATCTCAGAGTGTCGACAACATCGTCAACGTCATCAACATTTTGTCCCAGTATTTAATAGAATGACCACCACATCACAAAAACAATCTTGTTATAATATAAGACTAGTAACTACATAATTTCCACTACGAAATCACGTTTATGATCTGAAATATTTTCTTTCAGATCACGATCTCATACATTTATTTTGCTGTGTGATACAATAAAAAAATTGTATCATGAAAGACGAAAATAAATAGAAGAAAAAATTCCATTAAGTATTGCTATTGCCAAGGAGGGACGTAGTAAGGTTGCATGCAATCATGCTAAAGAAATCAACAAATTTGTCACGATCACAGAGTGCCCCATTTAGATTTCCTCGTCGAGTAAACGCTGAACCAAAGCTTAAATTCTTTATCCTTTAATCACGTTTAAGGCGTTAATTGGGCCGGAAGGGTTGTGTTGACCAATTATTTAAGAAGACAATTGTATCATGAGATTTCTTGTGATGCAGATAATCCAATAAAACTATACACATTAATCGCATTAGCAATCATGTGGGTATGTGTTTCCTTTACACTGAAAGAAGAAAGGCTGTATTCAGCTCAATGAAGCCGAATCTAAAAATGAAAATAGGACACAGGCCATATAGCACACACAGACTTTTTCTCTGTTCTGATTCTCCCTGACAAGTTGAGTGTGATTTGAACAAATCAGTGAACCAAGAGGATTCATCTAAGTGAATGCCACCAACAGTCAGACAAGAAGAGAATGAAATGGCGAAATGTGGGATGATGGCAAATGATGATGGTAAATGGTGGCTGGGAGAATAAAGAACCATGAGCACACCAAACACACACTAAAACTCATAAGCAACCAGAAATCCAAGTATTCTGGTCTGGTACAAGCAGAGTTAAAAAGAAAGCAAGTCAAGTGTGAGAGAAGCGTGTTGAGAAGAACATCATGAAAATGTACAAGGATAATGATGGCATAGTATGCATTGATGATACTAGACTAGAGCTGCGCGAGACTACAACTTTCTTGTACTACTGTGGTGTGGCAAATGGTTACATTAAATGCAAAGATACTGGTCGGCATTATATTTCATATGGCTTTCCTACCAAATCTGACTTTGTCTGACTGTGGGAGTGAGAGTGGAGAGAGCTCTTGAAGAAAGTCAAGTTTTCCCATGCATCAAGTATCCATCCATTTCATTCAAATGGTGCATTCAATGACCACCCAAAAATTGACGGGGGAAATGTGGTACGTCAGCCCATATATACGGGCATTAGCAACACAAGAATTCAATTAAATCATGCAATGACTAATGGGAAAGGCGGAGGCGGGAAAAAGTAGAATTATTTGTTGTACTGACAATGCAATAGTACCAAAATTACAACAATTGTTGTTACTAATGCATGCAAATGCTCCGTTATTCATCTAAAATATAATAATAATTATAATTCGTCTTGGATTTGACCCTAGTGAGGACCAGGAGAAATCTTGGTAGCTTTATAGAACAGTTCAACTGACTCGGGTTAAGTTAAAGTAAATACAATGATATTAATACCGATGATTGTTGGTGGTTTTGAGAAAAACAATGAACGAAGTAACAAAACCTCAGAAACCGAACCACGGTGAAGTGGATTGGAGTGGGGCAACTATACAGAACTATGATTACGATTGTTATTATTATGAGAGAGACACAATAGTAAAAATGTGTGTTATGCCAAAGTACATAATAGCAGCTGCTCTTTGCTATTATTATTATACTACTAACATTATTGGCTTTTAGCTGGAAATGTTGATGGTGGTGAGTTTTTTAAGCTTTTCTTTTCACTTATACTTGGCATTTCACAGGATTTTCATTCAATCTGGCGCTTGCAATAAATTTATGGCATGAGATTTTTCTTACGAAGAAATGTTTAATGTTTGCTGCTTTAGGTTTATGAAGCAAAACTATATAGGCCAAAGTCAAATCCGTAAAGAGATTCAAGCTAAAAGCTTACAAAAAAGAGAGAAAAGTAACATTCACAAAACAAATGATAACGTAACACAAAACCGTAACAAAAAAATCTACTTGTACTCGTTGTATGAACTTGTACTAGTACCACACACGATGTACATAGTATCGTAAAATGTATTTATTGCTTTTTGTACAGCTATTTAATAAAAAATGTTGACCCTACTATTTTTGCTGCATTTTTGGTGGTAAAAGTGTGTAAACACTATATAGCTTTTTATTTAATGGAAAAGGAAAATATAAAAATCCCATCTTAACATATGTCAAGGTCCCTGACAGTCGCAACAGTGGCAGTAACGGATTCTTGGGAACGACCAAGAAAACTGGTTGATGAAATCTGCAACATTTATATCCTATACTTTACCAAAAAAATACAAGTTTGGAATATAAAATATATAAATACATGTGTATATGGCTTATAATTCTAAAAAATTCACACCACGTTTTTAAGACGACATTTTTAAAAGCTGAGCCGGGCCTTACGTAAAAATATGTATGTGCTATATAATCTCAAGTATTATCTTTACAAAGTTAGCATACCCTTTTAGTAAAGATTTTTAAAAAGGGAAAGCAAAAAGCACCAACTCCAAGTAAGCTAAATAAAAGACTAGAATTTTTTTTATCAAAAAACAAATTGTGTGGAATTCACGAGTGCTTTTTGAGTTTCGTATACTGTTTTGTTGAACGCAGAATGTTTTAATGTTTAAAATTCTGCGTGTAAGCTACGCTGCAAAAACATAATGGTAACATTTTATTGGCATTGTACAATAATATACAGTTTAAATAAAAAAATCAACAAGCTATCCAATCCAGTCAACCAATGAAAAATGTGGAATTTGTTTTTCGAGTTGCGAAAAAATTGACACGTGTGTAGATTCCGGATTGGATAAGGATGAGGATGAGAAAGTATAAAAAACAACAACAAACTTTCTCTGGAAAACTAGTGGATTTTCTTCAAAGAAAAACTAGCAACCAATTTTCGTGGAGACATCTTGTTACGAATTATGCATTACCATTACCACTACCAAGATTAACGCATAACAAAAAGAAAAAAATGTACTAAAAGTAGATCAAAACTAGTTGTAAAATTGATCTAGGGACTCCTTTCTTGGTTCAGCCCAGCCCTGGTTGTACACGCTATCCTTCTATTACTGATGACCTGATATGTCGTTGTACAAAGGCTCATTGCTTTTTTCGTCTGATCATAAGTATGTATGTATGTCTCTTGTTGAAAATCTCTGAAGCGCGCTGTGGGACTCATTCAATTCCGTATTTCTTTTAACTCTGCTCATTTTCTCCTTCAGAATGCTTTCAAAAGGTGGTATTATGGTACACTATAATAGATGAATTTTTTTTGCTCTCTCCTCATTACTTCATGCATATAGGCAGTGTATTAAAATGCTTTGCCTCAAGGTTCTTATAAGGTATTTATATAAGTGTGTTTCACGATGCAGAGAAAAATACCGCTTTTGATCCTCTGATTTCTCTCGAGAGATTTTTCCTTGGAATTCTTCCTCCGCATTTTCCCCTGTCCTTTACAATGTCTGTTTCACTTAATATTCTAGAGTTTCATTCCTTAGCCTTATGATATAAAATAATGTAATACTGTTGCTGAGTGTCTGTTGCTTATTTAATTTTAGTAGCGTTTCTAATAAAATTTAAAGTAGGGCTGGAATGGCGTAGTACCCATTCCACGTGAAGAGAAGTAGCTTTACAAATGAAATTGAGAAAGCTGGAGTGAAAACGGTTGACTTCATTCTCCCTTCAACAAGCTCATTGGAAGCTAGCATTTGGAGAGAGAGATTCATGTGCTTGTGTTTGGAGAAAGACGAAATAGAACGAAGAAAATTGTAAAAAGGTTGGAAAAGGGAAAAAACATGAAAGACTGGAGTGGAAAGAGGATGAGGATTGGGATTACCAAAAAAGTGTGTTTGTTCATTCTTTGAGATCTGGTTATTTTAAGAGATTTTGAAAGAGAAAATAATTTTCACCACGAGTACATATGAAATAATTTAAAGTTCAAAAATCAACCATGTTGATACGATTGAATTTTGACAGTTTGATATGATTTTGACATTAACAGGGCTGTCGGAAAAGTGAAGTATGCAAAGAAACATAATATTACACGAGATGTTTGCGCTTTGCAGCAACTTTGCTTGAAATGTGTACACATGTGAAAAAAAAGTTTAGAATCTATAGAGAGAATAAAAATATCACATGAAAGGATTTGTTTGTGTCGCTGTGAGAGTGTGCGTCCTTTGAAGTGATTACTTACGTTTGACAAGAAGTCACTGAAGTTAACAAGCTTCAATAAGGCTTATTGGAAATTTAAAAGTAAAAATATTTTGTGCATGCATAAATATGTCTATATTTGAATTTTAAATACCACGATAGCATTTATCATAAAGCTATGATAACTACATAAATAGTTAAGGATTTAATATTGTAAATTTTAAACTTCACAAGAGACTTGGGTGAGTTTTATTATCGATGTACTAGTTGATATCTCAACATATGTGTATTTAGCCTAAAACCTGAGAAACTATTTTTATGCAAAGTGAAAGTGAAAACAACTTAAATATCATGCATATTCCTAAGTTTTCCGTGCTTTCGATCTTATACGTAAAGCAGAAACAAAGTCCATCGTTCTCTCCAAAATACTTCCGAGACATCTACAATCCCTCAGCTCAACTGCTTAAAAAACCTCTAACCATCATTTCATTGAAGAGGTAGCTTTCTAAAAAGCTGGAAGAATTCGCTACGATGGGTCGATGCTCACTTCATCTGATAGCAAAAATATACCTACTTATATCATCCCAAGTATGAATTTTTTCAATATACATCGTACTCACCCACCATAAAATGAGCCCATATATATTTTTTTAAATTTCGTTCTCCACCGTTTCTAATTACAAAACCTGTGGACTGGGCTTACAAAAACAGTACAACTATGATATTAACAGAAGTCCAGCTTTCAATCTAATTTCTTTTTGCTTCCGCGATTTCATTTACTTTGAAGTTATGTAATTTCAGTATGCTTGAAGTACTTTTATATCATGAAGGTACATTCACCGAAGCCTTTCACATCCCAAAATCTCTAGTTGTCTATTCCAATTAGTTTTACCAATCCTCAACTTAGTTTTAGGTCAGTTTCAGGACAACTCATTTAGCTTTTCAGCGTCATTCGTTTCCGTTGCGCAGTCTGTTCCGCAAAATCCAATTACACAGCGTAATCATACTCATTTTCGCATCAAATTAACAAATTAATCATTAACTTCAACAAGGTAGCATTGACTGATGAAGACCAATCGCCATTGCAGTATCTAGTAACTTAAATAAACATACATACTGCTACAACTATCCATACTACATTGTTTCATGGATGACAATAATGGTACAAAGTCAATGCGTAGATACCTCCACCACCGAAGAAGTAAATCTCGTAAAGAAAACTCATTTAGAATTTTATTACTTAATTAAAGTCCCCATACATCTATCACTAGCAAGGGTGCCCATCTACACCAACACAAAACTCTTTTGTGTCTTTCTTTATACATGCTTCACTTGTTCTCCTTTACTCTACAAAATACTTCATCTCCAGTCTTTACCAAAAACAAACTAGTTTTTATAATACCACCACAGCTGTGTGTCTTTGTGTCAAAGCATAGGAGCTTCTTAGTTTGCTGCTGGTTCTTTACTTTAGTTTAAATCCCTTCAGGACTACTACTACTTTACTTTCACTTGATGGAAACAGGAAAGCTCTAAAATGCATAATAAACTTACGTCCATCACCACACAAACCCGTCCATTTTCGTCGTTGTTATGTCTTTGTTGTTTTTGTGTTGTTTTCTCGCATAAAAACTGTACACACAGGGGACAATCAAGCAACGGAAGAACCCTCTGCTGTCTGTAGAGAGTGTGTCGTCGTGTGTGTTTTGCATTGATAAGAAAAAACCTACATTTTTTTACCATTTTCCTTTTTAGTATTAGTATGTAATATATAAACACATAACGACTTTCTCCACATGCTTTCTGCTGTTGCTTGTTGTACATAACATACATATCTGTGCAAAATATAATAGCTTTCTTCCTTTCCGAATCATCCTTGTAACGAGTAATTCCACCGTAAAAATTTACCAACATTGCAAACTGATGCAACAAACACGACGAAACAAATCTCTTTCTACCTTTTTCTCTACTTCTTTCGTCCTGTCATGTTCTTTTTGGTTAGTTACTTTGTAAAAAGTTACGGATGGAAACTAAATTATGTTCATAGATAGTATATATGTATGTGTGCGATGCACGAAAAAAGGGATCGTGTTTGAAATGAACAAAATGTTGCTAAAGTCCCACGGGTTTAAACACTGAAGAAACTACCTACACCACTAGGCCATGAGGAAAATAGAAAAGACTTATGGATTTCTTTATTTTCGCAGAGTTCTACTCCCAGTGCATTGCCTGTAGTTGTAGTACTCATTCACTTTCCGGAAACTGGTAGATCACTCACTCACTTAGATAATATCATGTATCGTCAGGCGAAATGCGATACAATATTGAGTACATGCAAAACGAGTAGAGAACGAAAAAAGGCATGTAGTTTTATTGGTTACTTTTTAAAAAGTTAGTTACATCGGATTTATTCGACGACGGAAGGTCTATAAGAAGTACAGATGCATAAAACTTTTACGTGCTTCCTTCAATTTCTGTATGAATCGTTTCACCACAATGAACTGTATACTATTTTATTGTGACACGTTTCTCGTTTTACATCATAACCGGAGCTATATAAAAAGAGTAATATGACGACATTTATTCCAATTTGGGGACCTTTTCTTTGAAAGCAGCAAAGCAGAAAAAGGTATTAAAAGGGAGATTTTCCGTAAGTAGTTTTATGTTTTCTGAGAAAAAAAAATTAGAGGGCTGGCTCAGTTCGCTCACACAAGACTTGTTAGTGAAGGCCAATTATCCATATATGTAGATATATTTCCTTTTTTGTTTCCTGCATGAGAGCATAATAGTAGTTTTAGTCAATGTATGTTATAAAACAGACAAACGAATTTTTAAATCTCATACATGTAAGTAGGAACTGTTTGGGAAGAACAAATACAAAGGAAGATCAATAGTTACCTATTCAAAAAAATACACATTCGCCTTATGGAAAAATTTACATTGAGCCTAGAGTAAAAAACTTCGAAGGTTGTAGGACTGACTTCGTATTTGTCGATTTTTTTTCAAATGGCTGCGTTTGTGTATAAAACTAAAATATAATAAAAAATAAATGAAAGTTTTTTTTTAACTGGACTGGATGTCCTATTCTTTGGTGTTGGGAATATTAGGAAGCACTTTGAAAGAAAAAAAGGAAATATTTATGGACATTTTGTAATCGACACCTCAGGCGCGGTGTTGGCGTTGGCACAATCGAAAATGGAAGTTGTAGGTAGTATGATAGTGATAAAGTGTATTAAGTACCGTAAAACGTGGTACTGCAGAAGTAAGGTTGTAAATGAGTGACAGAGTCAAAAGTCACCTTATTTAATCTTTCATCATTTTCACTTTTTCCGAGACATGATACGTTGTTTAGTACAGCGAACAACGTTGTTGATGACAGCTTCATTCACTGTTTACCCTCTCATAAATTGGTTCTTACACCCGATTTCCTTCAAAATTCATCCTATTTCCTGCGTCAATGTATCAAAACCAGTGTAGTATGATGATCTGGCTGAGAACAAAAGTGGATTTGTTATAAAAAGGATTATATGGTTGCATACACCTTATTTATAGATGATGAAAGTATATTACTCCCGTGTAAGAAGAGGATAAACATACTTTAACTTCATTCTCCATTCTGTACACAAGATAGACAGATGATAAATGAGCTTTTTATCCCAAGAAAACCAGATTTTGCTTTGAAGCATGCGATATTATATGACCGATGCTGTACCAACCTAACAAGCGAACACACAAAGCAGTATAATATGCACAGACGCATGTCACAAATTCACTCTTCTCTCTTTCACTTTCCTTCTATCTTCTTCTTTTTATACAAACAACTTCTGCCATTACTATTATTAAAATTCATGTCGTATTTTTTGCAAACGTACGTGATTTTTATACCGGTAGTTTCTTTCCCTATATATCAGTTATATAAGTCATAAAATAGCAGTAACTTGATAGCCTAAAAGTAAATAAAATGAAAAGAATAAAAAACGCCAACTTTCCTTTGAGATTTTCTCGTTTTCCTGTTTCATTCCATCTAAAGTTCCCCGTAATTTTTTTCACGCTGTAATAATACAACTTTGATATCAATTTGATAGCTAGCAAAATATTCCAAATTACGATGGATAAACCATCAAAGAAGAATTGACTGTTCTCTACTTTTACTTATACAGCAAGCGGCGGGATATAATATCCGAACTGTCGTTTAATTTCCTTTGGCGGTTTCTATAGATACCCGGGATGTATTTGCCATGTCATTTAGATATATTGGCAAGTGGCAGAGTGCAGAAAAGGTCTGTTAGTGTGTTAATTAGTTATTCACTCGTACTCAGCTCACTTTTATGCCATGGTATGAAAAGGAATGTGAAACTCGACATTCTCATATACACAAATATGTATATAATAAAATGCTACTATGCAATATGAGAATATATGAAATGGAATTCGGTACCAAACCGAAAAGAGTAATCTATCTTGCTCACGGCATCACATAAAATAAAATAAAAAAACTGAATGAAAAATCTTGCTTAGTGTTACTTGAATTACAAAAGTTTTGGGTTATTACAAATACGTTCACGGTGTACAATAAAGTTGTAAAAGTTGACAGGAAAAGAGCTGTGATGATGATGGCATAGATTATAATAATAATAAAATAGTCCAATGCAGTGTTATGCAGAATGTGAGGTTATTTTACATTTTGTTGGCGTTGATGAATGAATAAATTTGCGTCTTTCCTGCAGTTTTCAAAGAAATGGGTTTTCTCTTTTACTCTTTTCGTTGTTTATAATAAAACCACTACCAAAACTGTAATGATAATGATGTTGATGAGAGATTAGATAATAAAAACAAAAGGGTTAACCGGATGAAAAGACAGAGAGTGTGTAGTAATATCGTTTGAGTGGAGTTATAGTTGAATCATGATACTAGTTTTAATGTTAATAATATGTTGAGACTTTTCACAAACAGTAAGAAAGATAAAAGTTTTAGCAACAGAGAAATAAGTAGAATATTTATAGCGAAATGAGAAGAAAAAGCATGAGATCGTTTCTTATTTGTATTCATTACTCTACCTCATCTGCAGACTCGAACTCGGCCATGCTACCAATGGTGAAGGCTTTCGGGTGCTTTTATTTTTCTTTCTCTCTAGAATCTCTAGAGAGAAATATGTAGTTTTATTTTTTTGGTTTGTGACAAAAAACCTGCAGGCGGAAAGTGGGAATGATGATGGCAATAAGATGACACCACTAGAATATGTGGTTACGTTAATATATGTTGGCCATCAAAGAGTAACGTCAAAGGGAAAGAATGAAGAATAATTATGATGATAATGGGAGTCAAGTGAAGATTTACACCACAACAACAAGAACGACAAAAACGAGAACAACACTTTTGTGCAATAATGTTTATGGATGTCACAGCGAAGCCACCCGCAGCTATATGTACAGCTACGTATGCACTAGAAGACGGAAACACCAGGAAATGAAATGTGACACCGACAACACCACAACAACAAAATAGATGAAGAGATGCTCACACTCATTAATTATTCCGAATGACGATGTCACGTAAATTACTAGATGATGGCTAAGATGGAATGTAGAAAAGCAGGAACATGAAGATAATTATGCGGAATATAATTTCTTGTAAAGTCGAATCCTGAAAGGAATTAATTTTCACATTTCCGATTTTCTCAAACCATCACCAATGATTAATAATGATGGGCCATTTGAATCATTAGCACACGAGAGGTAAAATTTTCTGCTGATATTATTATTATATCCCTCTTTAAGTTCAAATTACACACACGTTAAAACTCATTAATTATCTGTACTCTGTACCGTAATTATATTTTACTTAGTTCAGTTGAACCAAATTATTTTTTAACTTGGTTTTTCGCCTTCACCTACTATATTACGACAACAGCACCATCATAATTGCAGTAGAGCACATTACGAAACACGCACTGGGCTTCTCCTCGCCCAAATTTTGGCATTGTCTCACAACACCACCACCATCAGTGCCGTTCCCATTACACTCCACTACAAAAATATTTTACATCACAACTTATACTTTATATAAAACTTTTTTTCTTTAGAAATTTGCAAGAAATGACAAGAATTCCCGTTTCGTACAACATACTATTACTACACAACACACGCACAGCCAGCCAAAATCCAATCTGCCTAATACGACGACTCGACGGCTTCTTGTAAACTTATATTATTTCGGATGTACGAAGCAGTATGGTCTTGCATAATGCTTCTTCGCCATTCGCAGTCTACTAAGGATATTGTGTATTGCAATAACCGTTACCGCTCCTTCTGAGTAATTCAATCCGACGTGATCATTAACTGTATTCGTTATTTAAAGGGAAATACAATGTTATGCTTTATATAACCATATAATATTTATATTATCATCTTTTTTTGCTATTATGTTTCTCTATGAAACGGAAATCCACCCAAAAGAAAAAAAAACGCTCCGCAGCAACGAGTAAATCGACTGCTCAGTGGGTGCTCCCGGTTATTCTACTGCCTTGCTTGCTGCATGGTCTCGCTTTTTTCCTACATATTATTCCGTCTCTGTGACAGAATAACAACGAAAGTAGAAGTGTCAAGGCAGTTATATCGAGGCAATGAGAAATTTATGTACAAACTCGAGTAACAAGCGCACAACTAACACGAGATGTGAAAGATACACGGCCCTTTCAGTCGACTGGTTACATACTTTGTGTATAAAAATGTTATGCCTTTGATGATACTGATCATCGTCATCGGCACAAAAAAATGATAGCGATGATGAGAACGGGCGATTCTACTCATAACAACTTGGCTTGATCATCACCACTGTCGATCTGTTCATCGTCAGCAGATTCACATATAGCACAAAAGTATTAGTAAATTGTACGGTGGTATGCACATGTCTCGTTTTTACACCATGACAGGCCGCCTACTTTTTTATTAGTATGCGTACTTG
>JAQIWN010004340.1:0-11396 GCA_034699025.1 Entomobrya cf. arborea Gr-Col-00668 | reverse complement strand
CCCACTTCCTTGTAAAATTATCACACAAAATGTAAAACGACTTCATAAAACACTTAAACTTTAAACACTGAAGTTTGCATTTTAACTGATTTTAATTTCTCTAGTCTTGTCTTGGTCGTAAGAAAAAGTTTGATTAAAACTCTTACATCATACATCTGCATATCTTGACATTTTACGCCAGTCAATGAGTCAAGCACACTTTCCATTCCCACACTGTTTGCTAAATGCAGAATGCGGAATGTGGAATGCAAGGTGCAAACAAGTAAATCACAGCTGATGGAAACACAAGAACACGGCACAGCGCAGTGCACGTAATGTATGTTTTTTGTAAACAAACACGCATTCGGGCATTCGCTTTTCATTCCCTTCCCTTCTCATTCATCCATCATCTGTAATTTAAGCTGATGATTTTAAAAGCGACCTTTGATCTGAATTATATTGGAAATTGGCGTTAATGGAGCTTGGATTGGCGGGGTTTTAATTGGGAGTTAATGCTGTGATTTTCCTTTTTAAGATGAATTCAGGCGTCAAATTGAAAGTTTGTGACATCTGCTGTCAACCAACGGCAGAGAATTCGGATGATGATTTCACTTGTGTTCTACCCGGCTCTGATGGATCCAAAGTTTTAAATGAGCATCTTCGTTTGTACTTTGTTTTAACTAAATTGTTACACTGCCCAGAAAAAGAGAGCTTAAGTTTGCTGGGGAAGTTAGCGGATTCCAAAGTTGGAAGTGAAAGTGAATCAGTGGTGTTTATAGCTTGCTCTAATTGTGATGACACTGTGCAGAAGGCTTTTGGATTGTATCAGAACGTGGTAGCTGTCAAAAGGAAAATTGATAAATTGGGAGAAAATCTGAAAGGTTTCGTTAAGTTTAGTGAAAGTTTTAATGGAAGTTCGGAGAGCTCGTTGAGACAAGCACTCAGAAAATTATGTTTTGGTAAGAACAGTGTAGAGAGAAGACATTTTTATAAAAATGGAATACTTTATTTCATTGATTTGTGTGGAAGTATAATTAATGCCCTTTTGCGCAATTTTAAAATTTCAGGAATCGAGCATTCAAATTCTACTAACATCAAATTAGAAGTTAACAATGAGGAGTTTGGGGATTTTGAAGATGAATGCACCGCCTTCGATCACAGTTATTTTGACCAAGACGATGATGATGACCAGCATGATACTGTGAAAGGGGAACTACGAAGTTCAGACCAGGCCAGCTTTGAGCGAAATGAAGAAGAAAGTGAAACCGAAAGTACAAGTCATGAGAGAATGTCTCACATTCGATCTTCCGGGAAGATTACGTGTGAATCGTGCGATTCAGTTTTTACTTCTGAGCTTGGATTTAGAAAGCATGGTCGAGTGCATGAGGAAAGTAGGCTGCTTGGAAATATATATGATTGTTCTCTCTGTCGACATCCTAACCTCTCCGACTCCAAATTGCGGCGGCATATGACCAGAATTCATGGATGGCGAAACAAGGGGCCCTCCAAAAGAACTGACTCGGAGGTTCTTAATGGCAACATCCCGACAGAGCAAAAGGATAATTTGAACGAATCCAATGACTCGGACTCGGACTTCGATCCTTCAAGTACGAGTGCGAGAAAGGTATCTCGGAAAAATAGAGTCAGAAATCGGATTTTAAAATTCGCCAAAAGGTAAGTAATTTACAGTCTTTGCGTTTAATAATGTTATTGTATATTTTAAACAAATTAGCATTTGAATTTCCCAAATGATGTAGGACTATCGTACAAAAGACACGCAAATTGCAAACAGGTGCTACCCAGGCTCAGAAATACTTTCCTTGCGATTTGTGTGACTGTGTGTATGAATCTCTGTATGCAATCCGAAGACACCTTGTTGCTCACGAAAGTAGTAAATTATTGACGAACAAATTTGATTGTCCACAATGCAAATATCCAGCTTTATCTGAAGAAAAGTTACGTCGCCACATTGTTAAAAGACACGAATCAACCAAGAATACCTGTAACATTTGTGGACATTTCTCCAGCAAACGATGTTTGCATGAAAAGCACATGCTAAATGAGGTATTTACAAATGAATTCATAGACCACTCCATCTACAAAATCAACAACCAGCAACTTTTATTTCATTCAATTTTTTGTATTCTCTTTGTACAGCACAAGGTAACCGTGTGGAAGCCAATGTCACCTGAAAATACTGAAGTCGCATTAACCTCAGCACCTGAAGATGAAACAACAATGAAAACAACAATGGAAAACTCTGAAATTACTCATACCACAGAAAATCCTAGTGGTAAAACATATACGTGTGAACTATGTGAGTGTGACATCGTGTATACAACAACTCAGGGGCTCAGAAAACACATGCGTGCTCACGAACGTAGTAAATTACTCGGGAATAAGTATGACTGTCATTACTGCCGATATCCAACAGTAACGGACAGAAGTTTACGTAAACACATAACTCACATGCATGAGTCAAATTCCAATACTCCACCAAAACATGTTCATCGTGTACATACACCCAGTTTACCTGCCGATTTGAAAACCGACGTTACGGCACATTCTTCACAAGATATTGAAACGTTAACCCAGAAAACATATAAATTGTCCACGGATGGTATTTATAGATGTAAATTATGCAAGTCTACTTACACAACTTATCCTGGCATAAGAAAACATGATCGAATGCACACTGCAAGTGATAAGCTTGGAAATATGTATGATTGCAAAATTTGTCGACATCCCAACCTGTCTGTTCCGAAATTAAAACGCCACATGACGGCTGTTCATGGAATACGACAAAAAATGTGGCTTAATTCCAGCCGTGTAACTGGAAAAAACAAAGATGAAGCAATAATTAACAAATCTGAACAAATTAAGAGTGAACCATCAGTTGATTTAGGAGCCGATGCCACAGAACGCTTTTCACAAGACACTGAAGACTCTTCTGAGAACAAAATTTATACAGTATCCGGGGATGGACTTTATAAATGCAAATTGTGCGAATCTGCGTACACAAGTTTTCCTGGAATAAGAAAACATGAAAAAATGCATAGTGAAAGTGATAAACTTGGAAATCTTTATGACTGCCGTATTTGTAGACACCCTAATGTATCTGAATCAAATTTAAACCGTCACATGACAGTGGTACATAATAGGAGTCAGAACCAAAAGGAAAGGAGTTACAGCAATGTAAATGAAGAAAACAACGTCTTATCAGTTGACATCGCAGAAAACACATTTAGCAATAAAATTTATGACCTATCTCTGGATGGAATTTTTAATTGTAAACTATGCGATTCAACATACACAACTTATCCAGGTATAAGAAAACATGAGTTGATGCACGCTGAAAGTGATAAACTTGGAAATAAATATGATTGCGATATTTGTCGACATCCTAATGTGTCTTATTCAAATTTAAATCGTCACATGACCGTTGTGCATCGGTGTCGGCCCAAAATAGAAGCAAGTTTTAGCCGTCTTACGGAAGACAATAATGATAATGTAAGAATTTAAGTTATATTGAAGAAGTCCGCCGTAAAGTAATAGTTTGCTCGCAGTCTTGTGTTTTAGTGATAGTTTTAGATGATATATTTATTTTACTTTGCAGGAAGACGATCCCCTGTCTGGGGAAGAACACGCTGAACCTCGAACTTGTAGGACAAAAGTTAAAAAGAATCCAAATCTAAATGAATCTTCTGATGACGAAGAAACAAAAAGTAATATCAGGGACGAAGACTGGACTCCGCCTAGTGATGGAGAGAATACGCTAAAAAGAATAGATTCTCCTGATCCTGGAGAAGACCACAGCGAGGGGTAAATACTTCTCTATTTTCGAGCAAGTTCTGTTACATGCTGTATCTGGTTTTTATTTACAATTCACTTGTATGGATTTTTTATTTTCAGGCAAATTGAAAATCGAAGGGTACTTTATCATTGTAGCAAATGCAATGTAGATTACAAAAGTGCAAGAGGTTATGAAAGACATGAAGAAGAGCATGAAGCCAGTGAATCTCTTGGGCATAAATACGACTGCCATTGTGGGTTTCCTGCAAGCTCTGAAAGAAGACTACGTTATCATAAACGTCGAGCACATGTGGATGCGTTTACATGTTCCGTATGCGGATTTCGAGTTAATAGTCAAGCTCAACTTGTACCACACATGAGAAAGGTATTTGCAGTATTAGTTATAAGTTTACTATCTGCAATTCAACGCTAACACGTTTTGTTACTTCTCTAACTTTTTAATAAAATTAAGGGTTGAAATACTGTGTTTTTACATTTTCATTTCAGCACTATTCTTCAGTTAAAAACAGGTATGATTTATTACTATTTTACTAAATACCTATCAGATTAGTAAAATTGACTATGTTTGACTATGACAGAAATCCGGGCGGAAGGAAAAAGGAAAAGAAATCTAACGCGTCTCTAAATTGTAAGTTGTGCAAAGCCAGCTACTGGTATCAGTCATCCTACAAAAGGCACATGTTGGATCATGAGCAAAGCAAACTAATGAATGATGTATGGGAATGTAAAATTTGCGGATTCCCTTGCTTGAGTAAGCCAATCAGAATTCTTGTATTTTCTCGTGATTTGAATGAGTGAAATGAACGCTAAACTGTCTCGTATAATAATATGTAGGTGAAAGAAGCCTGGAAACCCACAGAAGCAAACACGGCAATCGAAATCGGAAAACGATTTGTAGTATTTGCAACAAAGTTGTGGCAGGGCCAGGCCGGTATCAAACCCATATGCGCATGGTAAGTTTATTAACTAATTGCTATTACTGTTATGCATTTTATAAGATAGATAAATTGAAGTCATGGCTTGTTGTTTTTGAAAGCATGCGGAATATGACCCGTCGATGGATCAAGCAACAGGTCTTTATCAATGTAAACTTTGTCCATACGTGGGAAGAACTCTTCAGGGTATAATATGTCATAAAACCTCACTTCATCGCGATGCAGTATTACACCCGTCGGTGGAATATTTGTTGTGTCCCCAATGTGGAATACGTTTCGTTAATCAGTCTTCACTGAAGAAGCACATTAAAAATGTTCACGAGAACAACTACACTTACACATGCGAAAAATGTGGCAAAGGTTTGGGAATTTATAGAATATTTTCTGTAATTTGGTCGTACATGTGGTTGCATGACCGTTTAAATTATTTGAAGCCCTAACTGTATTTGTAATCTTTTTAGGTTTTGATTCCACGCAGGCATTTAATGATCACAAAATTACTCATGACGAAAACAGAACAAAACAGCACATATGTGATACTTGTGGTGTTGCGTATTCCCACAAGAAGTCATTACAAGTAAGTTTTGAACTATGATAGATGTACGATTTTGCATGACTTTGTCATTTATTACTGACATGAATTTCTACAGGCTCATATCAAAAAATTTCATTCGACACAATTTGCAAACATTCCTTCTTCTTACCGCGATGGAAGAAGATTTCCAAAGGATAAGGAGTACAAATGCAGATGGTGCGAAATGGTGTTTCCATTCAAGTACATGCTGAGTAAGTACATCTAAGTTTGTTTTATTCCGATGATTATTTAGCATAAGGTATTTGATATGAAATATAAATACTGCTATCTTGTTTTTGCAGTCAACCACATGCCTACTACTCATCAAGATTTGTACACATTCACTTGTGATCAATGTGACAAAAAGTATATTACTTCTAGCAGCCTGAAACTTCATAAAGAAATCACTCATTCTAATGACAGTAAAAAATATATGGCCGAGTGTATATACTGTAAAAAATCCTTTCAGCACCGCCACTATTTAGTCTGTCATTATAAGTTTTGTGATTCCAAGAGGAAATATGACAAAGGATCGTCTGAGTTGCGTACAGATGAAACGTAAAGTATATAGTTTGCAAATTTCCAATAATGGATTTAAGTTTTATTATTATGTTTTAAATAAACTGATGTTCATCAGCAGGGTGACATCAGTTTCATGGAGGTACACATAAAAAAGAAAGAGTAAAATATTAAATTGTAACTACTACTCTTTACTATTTTACAAAGTAAGTGCATTTAACGAGTTAACCCATATAATAATATCGTATATGTACCATATTTTATAAATAGCCTAATACTATTAAAGAAGTGTATGCATTAGAAGTAGTACAACACCTAAACTGCTTGCAACACACAGCATATCACTATTTATATAATTGACAATCTGTAACAAAAAAAAAATTACTCCAGCAATAAATTTTATAGCGATTTTATCGTGTCGGATTTGTGTTAAGTTTCAGATTTTTTGAAGTGGAAAATTTATATCACAACCAAAACAGTTCGATATTCAAGACAGTTTTTTTACGAGTTTAACTACTTACTACATATTGCAGTTGCATAATATGCACATAAAACTTATTGTAGCCTACATACTGGTCTGTGCAAGTGTCAAAAGTAGTCTATGCATTTTTACTGCACCTTGCACTGTTATATGTCAGTTTACGTTCTGTGTAATGTTAGTGTACTACTGTATTATGTGTTTCTGGAATATCACTTCTTGACACTGACTCAAACGCACTTCTTAAAGTCTTTTGTTTAAAGCTGGAAACAGAACTTCATGAGATTCAAAATCAATTTCCATAGCCTTTGCCTTTTGTATATATGTATTTTATTTTAGCTTCCAATTATTATAATAATAAGTCCCGAGCGACATTTTGCGTTTCCGATTTCGTGTTCTGAGATTGAATGAAAACAGATTTGTATTTGAAATGTACAATATCAATTATGCTCGCTCCATTCGTTTCCATCACTTGTCCAAGTTTTCAAATTATACGGTGTATACTTCCTAATTTCATACTTAGAGATTTTTATGTTGAAGTGCTGATTGCTGCTCAAACATGTCACCTGTAGGTACTATTTGAATAGTCGGCATCATTAATTTCTCCGGATGAAATGTTTAACTGATTCTTGATCTTGATTCTTACGCGGAAGCTGAGGTGGGATCAATTGCTTGTTCTTCAACTAAGGCTTGAAAAGGGTACCTTTTGCTTGAAATATAAAAATATCTGTAATGGAAAGAAAGAAAAGTTATAACAATTTGCTTGTGTGCAAGAAATTAGACATTTTTGGTTTGATACTTCTTTCACTTACATGAAACTGCACAGTATGAACGAATGCAATAGAGCCGAAAGTAAGAAAACGGCACCAGGGTAGCTGTGAACGGTGCTCCTGAACAGGAGATTGAATAGCAGGCCAGCCAAAATTGGCATGCAAGCCTCTCCGATTGACACAAAGGAGAAAGCTTTTGCAAGTTCATCTTTTGAAACGCATTTTGACACCATACTTCGCATCACGATTGTGATGAGACCAGAAAACATTTGCACTACCGCTCCTACAAATAGTGTATAATTAAAATTCATAAAATTCAAATATTAACTCGAAAATCATGCCTTGCAACGGATTTCGCGACTTACCAAAATACATAACTCTTCCATCTACCGCAGACGAGAATACAAAGTTTGATAGAACGAAGCCAATTGCACTAAAAATACCCACAATTGGATCGCTCAAGTCGAATAGTTTCATCATGAGCAATGTGAAAAGTCCACCTAAGTGTGAAAATGCAGCAAGAAATTAAATCAAATTTTTAACTATTCAATTAAATTGCAATTTATAGTTGTACGAATGACCCCACCTGATAGGCATATAACAGTATCGATAGTTGAAAACATCGAAAAGCTAGACGCATCCCATTGGAACTTATTTCTCGTGTAGAGGTATCCGACTTGCATGGTTCCGAATAAGGCTAACATTCGCATGAAAATTGTGACCATGAGAAGAATCACCCATCTATCAATCATATTCACACAATTGAAAACTAGATTAGTTACATGAAAATAAGCCAATATTATTTTTTAATGATTTCAAGTGTCAGCATTTTCATACCTGCGGCGAGGTCCAGCCCGCGGCCTAAATACACAAGCCATTGTGTCTTTTACTGACCTAATATCGAATATCTCGTAGAATACTGAAGAGAATGACGAATTCTGTATTGCCTTGAAGGCAGGTTCATGAATATGGTACAATCCGTACAAAAACGCGATAGAGAAAGAAAGCGCTGATACGAAGAACACGGGAACAAAACCCCACACCTGAAAAATCTGTTTCAAGAATAAATGAATTACCAAACTGATTTTTTTTCATTGAGAGAGTAAAGTTCGATTTTTATGTTTTTGGTTTACCTTTGATGCTATTTGGAATCCGAAAATTCCGAGAAACCATGATCCTTCTAAAACCGCTATACGGAAACTTCGATTTGATACAGTTGAGCGAGTGGAAACATGTGTAAAAGCGCACAGAAGAAATGCCACGAGACCTCCAGTGACGCTGCATTAAAATTACAAATTTTGTGGCATAATTTAACTTGTACTTCTTGACACGGATGTAACTTTAAAGTATTCATGCATTATACACTGTTATGTTACCTAATTGGTACTGAACAAACTAGAAGGTAAGGTGCTGGAACTGATGGGAAAAAAGATGCGATACAATACAACAATGAAGAAACGATGTATCCGGAAAGACTTAACAAAATAGGTAATTTTGTTCCATTTTTATCGACAAATGGCCCCTAAAAATTTACAAGCAGAACACAAATCAAGAACTGAACTCGCACTCGGGCATAAAAACATACATATACAAATACTGGAAACATGGTTAAAGTTTGCATACCAAAAACAAGGCAAATAAAACCGGAATCAAAGCTTCCACAATATTCTTGTACATTTGGAACAAAGCCGCAGTTTGTTCCACTTCTTTTTCTGTACAAAATAATCATTAACTCAAAATTAATTAAACTGGAGATCCAAACACAATATTTTCAACAAAGACTTTCTCTTTACTTACCAAATTCAGAATTATTTTTATGTGTTAAATTTCTGAAACAAGCAACAAAAAAATCTCTGTTAACAAATTTCATACGCATAGAACTATGTTATATTTAAAATTAATGTTAACGCATGTTATGTCAATACTTGCAAAGTTCATCACTATATCCATAATCCAGCCTGCATATACGATCAATATACAAATTCTGTACAATCACAGTGGTTGTAGTAGTTCCTAACATATGGAAAAACATTAGCAGTTCAATACTATGATTTTCTTTTGCACTCTGGATGAGCTTGACAACAAGTTCCACGGGATCAATTCTCCCATCCTTGGATAGTCCAAGCAATCTTCGGAATTTGCTTTTAGATTCTGAAATGTCATCTTCCTCCATATTTGAGTTGATGCTTACAGAGCGTGACGAACTGTAAGATCTTTGGCCAGGGATGTTCAGGGGCGAATCGCGATTTCTCCGCTCTGGAGAAAGCATGCTATTTTAGACAGTTGGCCTGTCGCTCCCTCGGCAATAAATCTTTATCCCAATATCCCACCTCTCTCAGTTTCCACCTCACCTATAAATCTATTCCAACTATAATATTTTTACTGCACTAATGCTGCTACAGTGATATCAAGTCCATTTTTGCTTTGCAAAAGCTCGAATGTGTACGGAAATGTCAAAGTAAAAACTGCATTTTGTACTTTAATAATCTCCAGTCAGTAGAGAATAAAATCACACAGCACTAATTATAGTTAATCACAGCAAATTCAAATCATGGTCCACTATAAACCCATACAGGTCAAGAGTCGGGTAAAAATTAAATATCAAGTTGATAGGAAAACATTTACTCTCCTGAGATTTTTTTAGTTCATTGTTTTGATGATTAGTCAACAGGCAGGCCTAAGCCTTCTCGATGGAATCAATGACCAGCGAAGGTGAAGTACATCTGTATTTCCTGCAAGCATAACAAATAAATCGAATTATGTGATGTGTCATTATGGCAAATATTTGAACAAATTCTATTTCCAGCATTTCATGAGCAAATCAAATATTTGCTAGCAATTAAGTATTTGCCAGCTATAGTTAAGGATTCAACAACCTACAAATTGAAACTTTTATTAAGTTGATTGGTTGATGTGTTTTAACTTTTTGCTCATTCATTTCTGCACCTCTTCAAATACGATTTTATTAAATTTTATGTATCGGCAAGTAAATCCATAAACCCTGAAGGCAATAAATGCTTACTATTTTCGAAGTTGAATATCTCAAATCTTGGACGAATTACAACATTACAAGGTGTGAACGAGTTACATTCAGTTACCGAGAAAGGTGGCATTAACCTTAAAGAAAAGATATGACATGACAAACTGCGATTTAAGATTAAAAAATGTGTGCGTAATGCGAACTCACTCTTTTCATAACATCAAAATGTTGAACTGTTAAAAAGAAATATTCAGTTTTCTCAAGTTTAAACACTTGTTTTTGTTTGTTTTAAATAATTTGAGGCTCCAAGAAATATATATCCAACGAAGCAGTCTCAGTAATGATAAAGCTCATTTTAGTACTGACGTGTCACAAAGAAGAAACTTCACTATTTTATTACCGTGATATTGTGCTATATAACCATAACATAACTCACTTTTCAATAGAGTATAAATGCCGTTATGTTGGAATAATGTTTTTAAACCCATAGCCATACAAAAACTACCATTATTTTACCATTAGTGTTTTATCATGTTATTCTTTCTTAAGTACTGGGCAATGGTTATACAAAATACGTTTGACATTTAAGTAAATTCACTAATAACAAAACAAGAACTTACAATTAGCTATGAACATTTCGAAATAGCACTAAATCCAGCTTGATAAAAAAAATGTCACTCAAAATTTTCATTCTGCAGAATTACTGTACAAATAAAAATATAAAATTTGCAAATTCATCAAAAACTGTAAAATTGTCTCCGCTCGTAAACATATAAGGAATAAGGACGAAATAATACTACTTAATTTCTTTACGATGAACAGATAGACATACAGCTCAAAATTAACTCTCTTTGGCCATAAAATAATTTCATGAAAATGCAATTTAGTTTATAGATACGTACATTTATTTGCAATTGTGTAGACAGCTATTCTAACCCTTGAGTACTGCAAAAATGCAAATGCCTTTATTAATTGATTTTCTTTCGTAATTCTTCCAAACCAGACATCGTTGTGTTATACTTTACTGAGGAAAACAATATGAAATTAGAACAATTGCTATTGATTATTCGCTCAACTGAATTCAACCCGTAAAGTAAAGCATGCACGGGCTTCAAAGCTGCAATTTGACGTATATGTATAAAATAAAAAGTCACGTGATTGTGAATGTTTTGATTTAAAATAAATTGATTTACATTTTAAATCAAATTTTATAGTGTGTTAATAAAAGACTTAATTAGAAAGATGATGGATGCTCATAAAACCGTGTTTTTGGTGGGGCATCGTGAGATTTTGCGTGGTCACTAAAAGGTTCATTTGTTGTGACGTCCATGTGGAACAAAAAATACTA
>JAQIWN010004339.1:0-11398 GCA_034699025.1 Entomobrya cf. arborea Gr-Col-00668 | reverse complement strand
AATGGTATTCTGCATCCAAAAACCTTATTTTTCGGTTGATTGTCATTGAAATAAATGTACCGGTTGCACGTTGAGGGTAGACAAACACTTGCTTTAACGCTTTTTCAGTCAAATGGAAAAGTAGGTATTTTAAATGTTTATTTAGCCCGTATTCAAAGGTGACCATTTTTCTCATTGGATAAATAAGTTTACTACATTTTTGGCAAGGATATAAAATTCTTTTGCTTTGGCTATTAATATAATGATCGTGGTTGAAAACTGGACCAGGGTTTTTATGGCTGAATGGTTTATTGCATACGAAGCATGACGTTACATGTCTTGCTGCCTCTCTTTTCTCTCTTGTTACCGATAATGGAATTTGACTTTCAATCATTCGATCAAGATAAAAATATGCATTTGAAAATAATTGATCATGAAATTTATCCAATGCGTCTGATCCAATGTAAAAGTTGGAGAATAATATTTTGTGTTGACTGCTGACACCTGCCAACCCAAAGCCAGAAACTTTTAGTGCTCCATTTTCATCCAAAGTCATTAGGAAATCATACACGAGAAATGTGGGAGGAAAACAAGCGATATCCTTCTGTGTATTTATAATTATTTGTGTTCGGAAAACGGAGTGTTATATCATTTGTTAAGCAAAAATCTTCATGTGATTTATCTTTATAGAACCCACCACAATACTTGCATAAACTGTTGTATCTTTTATGCTTTAAAGCAAAAATTGCAGATGGATCTGTAATACACGCAAAATGCAATTTCGCTGTGTACTTTTTCCTTTCATATTTTGGAAAATGATTTCGAAATAATAATAACAACGTCACATGTTTGTCAGATTTACGTTTTGTGAGGCGAATCGGCACAACAGTTGCAGTTTTCCTTGAATATTTGTAGACTGAGACTGTGACTAGATTGACATCTTCGAAAGTATCAAGGGCAGATAAATCTTCTGCATATATTTGGTCAGTGATTTGCAAGTTATGGCTTTGTATGTATGGCTCCCACGTTGATGCATTTTCAAGCTTTGTTTTCATTAGCAGTCGTTCATTACCTTTAACTTCATGTATGCTTTTACCATTTACCTTTATTTGTTCAAAGTAAAGACCCGAGATCACTGCATAGAGAAAGCATCTTCCTGCTTTCTGTTTGATGTTCAGAATTCCATGTCTTCCTGCAAGAAAAGGTCCATTTGGTAAATATCCTTCGGCAACTTTTGGTTTATGCCTGAGTACAGTGATAGTCATCTTTAAAATTAAATTTAACCCCGAAATTTCATGCGAAAGCAATTGTGTCAATGCATTTACGTAGTTTATGCAATCATCTAATGTATCGTCCAGAAAATTCTCGTGTAAGCAGCGCATCTGTGCTGACGGATAATTTTTTTCAGCTCTTTGTAAAGCTTTGGTGAATGCATGAGCATTTCAAATGCAAGTTTTACCCTTATACCATCATGCTCGTTTAAGTAAGATTTCAAAAGAGAAAGCAGTGGCGTTCTTACGTAATTGACAGCATCTTCGACCAATGGAATTTGTAAATTTGAAAAGATTGAGAGATTTTGTGAAAGAATGGCTTTCCGTTTTCGTCCACAGGTTCCTGTATATGTCCTCCCCTTCCTCCTCCAACTTGGTTGAATGGTGTGCACTGATGAAATAGTTTATTATAAAAACTTGATCCACAAATTAGACAATGGTGTGTCTCATAATAATGGTCATTCAAAACTTCCAAGTCATTAGTTTGGAAAGAACGATTACAAAGTCCACAACTAATTATTTTCCAATTTTATTTTTTGACATTTTGATTTTTTATTAAGACTATTTTTCAAACTACTCAAATTTTTGACGCAAGTAAGAGTAAGAGTAGAGCTCGTTTACGACTGGATGAAGAAGTAACTCAGGGTGATGTTCAAATACCCTTGAGTGGTACAGCTCAAAGTCCTCAAAGTCTGAGAGACAGTAAGGATCCAAACATGTCTCTACTTTTTGAATTAGTGGGTAAAAGTGAAATCGATTTTCTGCTCAGGGTTTTTCGTAACATTCAATACAAGTGAAAAAAAGTTTTCCTTTGTTATTCGAACAAATATTACAATACCAGTTTCCACAAATACTGCACTGATAGTACAAATGAACCGGTGATGATGGTCGATAGTACAGATGATGATGACAACACATTTTTTACCGAAAAAAATAACTTGCTAGGGGCTTCTTGGAGTGTATTAAAATGTTGTCTAAAGCAACACAACGAGATAAACTTGTGTAAATACTTTTGTCTTTAAACTTGAAACCGTCAAAATCCACTGTTACTTGTTGAAGTGTAATGCTCTGGACGCGATAAGTTGAACGAAAATAGCTATTTTTGATCGGGTAGTATGTCACTTTTATCTTTTTATTGATATGTTTACAAATTATAGTTTCTTGAATTGGTACAATTGGAACTAAATTATCTTCGAATAAACGTGGTCCAGTGTAAGAAGGTATACTACAAGAACAGAAATCTGGAAGAGGTTGATTGTTATTTGCATAGAACACTTCCTCTACTTCTGCTACTGTACCATTACACAAATTAAACTGGATAATTAAATTTCTCTGAAAAATAATTTTTGCTCCAGTTCCCACATATGAAACGGGGTATTCATTTTCACAAATGTCACAATAAGGTAGTAGCTGTGGGCGGATAGGACAAACACTAATTTCACTCTTCAACAAGTAAAAGTCATTCCAAGCTTGTGCTTTTTGGTTTGTGCTAAAAATATGAATGCTGTGAAAAAACGGAAGTAACTGCTAATCAGTTAGATTGCAACTGAGCCGTTTTGACAATGCATCAACATCATCCATTGTCACCTGATCATCATGTAACCGCTTAAGAATACCCTGGAATTTCTCGTCAGTGTTTTGTCTGACGTTTGTTAACAAGGTTGTTTTATATCTTCTGTTATTTTAAATGGAGCTTCCCTCCAGAACCATTTCATCATCGTCTGGCTTAGTGTCAGCATACAATGCTACATCGCCAACCGTGCTCAACTGCCCTTCATCCCCAGCCAATATAAACGTTACTGGGAGGGTTTTTGTAGTCTTTTTTATTAATCGGATCCGTCGAACTATCTTACTCAACATACGAGATCCGCATAAAAAACACTCATGAAGGAGAATAACTCTGAGTTTTTTTATGCGGTCGTGGACCGCAGGATGAACTGGAGCGTGAACCATTTCTTTCGTCGTTTGTTTGATGTTGTAGAGCCCAAGAAAAGAGTGAACTGTAAACCCTCCATAAACTTGAGCTGCAACTGCAGTTGGCGCACATATTCGGAACTCTATATTTAGTTGGGTTAGTAACGCAGCAATCATAAAAAATGTATTCGTTTTACCAGTACCTCCTAAACCTTCTATTGTTACTATGCACTCGTTGTTGTCCAACGTATCACGAATAGCTTTCCAATTGGTTCTTGATTTTTGCCCAACAACAAAAAAAGTCAAGAATGTTCTTCCTGAAGATTCTGAGGATTTTTGGGTCACTCCGGATGCACAAACTATCAACAACACGCTAGTGGTTAAAAGGTTTTCTTGTGGTTTTGATACCATGCATCTATTGAGAAAAAATCAAAAAGCTGCTGCGTCAAAATTCAAGTATCTGTCTTCCGAGACTGAAACTTTTATCGACAAATTAACCGAAATCCTTCTAAAGTTGGAGGTAACACCTGAAGGGGTTGTTGTTTTACCGGATGCACCAATTATTTCACGGGAGGAATTGGAAAAAAGAATCTTTTTTCACTGGGGAGGACTGCATCAAGTTGGGTACATTCTACTGTAAGCCATATATGTCAGAATATAACGCGGTCATGTTTCGTCTTCATCAAAGGATCCCTGAAAAAAACTATAAAACTTTAAACCGAGGATGACGTTTTACAAACTTTTACAACAACGTGGATGGGCCCTGCGAGTTCAATCAGCCTTTCGACAGCAGAGGGTCTTCTCAAGGTTCTAAAGGAATTGAAATAGTTGCTACCTTGTTGTTCAAGTGAATTTTGGACTTAGTTTTTTTTAGAATTATCAAAATTTATTAATACAATTCAATCAGTTTTTTTACAATTATAACTGTTTAACTTCAAGTATTTTATGCTTTTAATAATTCATTATTTATAACTTTTAAAATATTCAAATTTTATAAAATGTCTATAAAAATAGTTCAAAATTCCTAAAATGCTGAATGCAGCAAAAAAATGTAATGCATAATTTTTAAAACGCGTGGTGCAACAAAAAAAAAATTAAAAATTCTAAAAAGCCACTTTTGTTTATTCTGAATTTTTTCCCAACGTAACAGTTTCTCTTTTTGAAATGCAACTTTGGGCATGTGTCTGCATGTTTGAATGATGGATTGGAGCGGATTTGAAAAATCATAATTGTTCAATTTGATTTCCCGTTGGAGTTGTAAAAACACGTCCCCTGAAAAACACATCACTCTTGCTAGTCTGGGAAGCCGACTTTCTTTGGTTTCCTGAAATTAGAAAAACATCTTCACATTACCATCTTTGTCATTCAGTACTTATTTACTTTCATACATTATTTTGGCATGAGAACGAAACGTTCAGGTTTTCATAAAACGGTGAATTGGGTCCTTGTCATATCCCATATTTTGTCAGTCGCTGAGGTTTTGGCTGTGAAACTCTACACCTGTTCCGGAATCAATTCTGACTTTTTCCTGCAATTAATCAGATTGTTGTGGAGTTATTTTCATTTTCATAAAAAAATTATTTATTTCCTACCTCATTGCATTCATATGACCACGGCAACATTGTATGTAGTTCTGGAGTGTCAGAGAGCTCGAACCCGAGATCATGCTGGTCCTTTGAGTGTGCTAGTAATTTAGTTGTTATCCCGGCTGCTTTGTTGATGTTTTCAGGATTTTTTATTATGTTTGGAGATACCAACGAGTCGGCTCTGGGGTTAGTGTTTGGCTTCTGTGGTAGAGAAGTGGTAGTACTTGATGCATTTTTTGGTGGATCTGGAAATGTTGATGATGGTGTGGTGATTGCATTCTCTGTTTCCGGTTTGTTCCCCTGTTGTGCAAGAGACGATATGGTTGTAGTGGTGGATGAAATCGTTGTTGTGTTGTTGTTGGTTGTTGTGGGGATAGCATAAATTTGTTGGCTTGTTGTTTGATTGACAGGATTTTTAAGAGGTTTTGCTGCTGCTGTTGTGACAAAAGCAGTGCTTGAATGGTTTGCATAAGGAGACACTGTAGCAGGTATTTCAGTTTCCGGAGGAGAAGTTTTGTTAGCGAGTATTTTACCCAGTTTATTTTCTGATCATTTCGTTCAGTTGCAAGTTGTGCATTAGTAGTAGCCTTTACGTGGCTTGTGTTAAAGTTGCCAGACAGACGCAACATATTCAGGTAGCCATCTCTGGAGGTAAATGAAGTTGTCTTCTCTGTAATTGAAAAGGGAGCCAATGTTGTTGTAAGAATTGTTCTATTTGTTGTAGAAGTTGGTCTTACATTAAGTGAGGTAATTGGAGTTGTCGGGCTTGTAGTTGGTGAAGGAGTCACTGCGGTCAAAGTAAATGAAATTTTGTAGGTTGAATTGGAGCCAGTGTAGTCGAGGAAACTAAAGTTGTCATGTTTGTGACAGGAGTCGGTGTCACAGTAGTGGTGGGAACTGTAGTTGTCGAGTTTGTAGTTGGGGGCGGAGGCACCGCAGTCAAAGTAAATGGATTTTTGCTGGTTGTTGACTTAATGGGTGCCAATGTAGTCGAGGAAACTACAGTTGTCATGTTTCTGGTAGGTGTCACAGTAGTGGAAGTAACTGAAGTTATCGGGGTTGTAGTTGGTGGATGAGGCACTGCATTCAAAGTAAATGGATTTTTGAAGGTTGTTGTTTGGATGGGAGCCACTGTAGTAGATGTTACTCGAGTTGTGCTGTTTGTGGTAGGTGTTGGTCTCACAGTAGTAGAGCTCACTGGAGTTGTATGTGTGGTGGTGGGAGGAAGAGTTACTGCAGTAGCTGGTAGTTCACTGGTTTGGTATGATTCCTGTCCACCAGAAACCCCACCCAAAAGTTTCATCCTCTCAAGTTTCTGGTTTGGCAGCTTAACTGCACTCGGAGCATTTGTCGTTGTAGTCTTTACTGGTTCTGGCTGTATGCTTTTAGACAGGTTCAATGCAATTATGAAACCATCTATTCGAATCGATTGTGTGATCACAGGTTTCACTAAAAATAAAGAAACAATGAAAATGCATGATTAAAAATAGTAGAGAAGAATCAAACGTAGGAATATTAGAAGGCTATAAGGCTAGAGATTCTTGTATATGTGATGTATTTATTTATTTTTCTGAAATAATTTACCTATCCTACCTTTTTTGATTCTTTTACACAGGAAAGTCTTCTCCACCAGAGTAGCAGTTTCAGTGATGAAATCCGTTAAAGATGCTTCCTCACAATATTCTCTTGATTTGGCTATCACAAAAGTACACCACTCCCTTGTACACGTTTCACAGCTCCAAGAAACATCACATGGCATTCCCATGTGAATTCCTAAAACAAAGACCAATAATAAAATTTTCATTTTGACTGTATTAAGTTTTGTTGCTTAACCAAAGAGAACCAAATCTCAACTAAATCTTACCTTAGATTCATGTATCTTTTTTTCATTAAGTAAAAATATATTCCATTCATTTGTACGAAAAATAATAAAGACATCCTGTCTCCAAAAGAGAAATATTTTGCTTAGAAATGAGATCACTTATTTATGAAGGAAGACCTAGCTTTTTGTGGGAATGAGATTTTTATTATGTCTCATAGTAATAATGAGAAAGATTAAGTCAGCTAACATTCTTTTGGTATGAATAAACAATTCAGTACGGTAAAAATTTTGTCACTCTTTATGTCACGTAAGTAATTTTTTGAACAGAAGTTATTTATTGAATACATTTATTTTATTGAACACATTTATTTATTGAACACATTTATTTGAACTTTAGTTATAATATAAAAAAATATTTATTGAAAAGTTATTTTTATTTAAACAAAAACAAGAAAAAAGTTAAACAAAAGAAACTAAATTAAAGTTTTCCTCATTTAAGGAAAAACGCATCAAATCATTCTGCTGAGAAGAAGTTGTGAGAGATTTTGAGAAGTGGGGGCTCAGGTTTCCTCCCTTCGGACAAAGTCTTCCATTTGAATGGGGACATCATCGTCATCCTCGCCAAAAGTTGCAGTCCATTGTTGCTGTACCGCTCTGGTATTATTACCATTTCTATGCCCCTGATAAGTGCGTTTGCAGTATTTAAATACCACACTTATAACAAGGGCACAGGTAACAATGGCAATAATAACCAGAGCTGAGTACAACAACAAGAAGGTCCAGTAGTCAGGTGCTGAAATTAAAAAAAGAAAGCACTTTTAGAAACATTTAAATACATATATAAATGCATACATCATATAACTTTCACTAAAATGCATGGTAATTACATAATATATTACCTTTTTGCATTTGTTAGGACATCAAATGCCGAATCAGCATTGTCACCTGCCTTGACATCCTTCAATGGTTCCACTGGACACAAGTCACCTGCACCTTCTCCACCATTTAGCCACTGAAATTTTAAAAAATAAACATTAAATACACAATTAAATACACATATTAAACACAAATACACATAAAACACACATAACTACACATTAAACACATAATTACACTTACGAAATAAAATTTTCCCTCCAAACTTTCCACCAAAACACACCTTCCATCATCTTTCTCATCCACAGCCACCCACGCACATCCATCATCATCAACACAACGGTTGCAGGATAGAAAGTCACACTGTAAAACAAAGAAAAAAAAATTAGTGTGACCTTTCTGTGACATGCATAATTTCATACCTATATAATATAAAAAATATAATTATAAAAAACTATATTTCACTTACCATCCTGAGATCAAGTCCGAGTCCGTCCGATTTGGTCCAGTGATGTAGGTATACAGAGATATATTGCACATGACATATATGATCTCTGTATACTTTTGACAGATGAGAATTTTCAAACATGATATTACCACCTAATATCATGCTTGATGATTCTCATCTCATGAGTACAACAGTAACAAAGCTATTTACTTTGTTGCTGTTGTCGCATCACCTCTGTATCTGCAGATACATCTGTGAAAAAAATACACGAGAGCAGTATCTTTTTACTCAAAACAGCATTGCTCCCATGTATTTTTATTCACGTCATCATCTCCCCCACCACCGGCGTAAATGGAGAAAAATTTTAACTCCATAAACACAACAAAGTGAAATTCAGGGTCAGTTAACTGAAATTGACTTGAATTTTCCTTTCTACTTCGCTCATTGCAGTTTGGTTCATTCGAGCTCGTTTTCAATATGCAATGCTCGAATCGAAATACCATCCTAATTCACTCATTGCAGTTTGGTTCAATCGAGTTCGTTGGCTATATGCAATACTCGAATTAAAACATCACCTCAATTCAATCATTGCATTTCGGTTCACTCGAGCTCGTTTTCAGTATGCAATGCTCGAATCGAAACAATCTCAATTCACTCATTGCAGTTTGCCTTAATTGAGTTCGTTGGCAAATGCAATGCTCGAATCAAAACACCATCTTAATTCGCTCATTGCAGTTTGATTCATTCGAGCTCGTTTTCAATATGCAATGCTCGAATCGAAATACCATCTTAATTCACTCATTGTAGTTTGGTTTATTCGAGTTCGTCGGCTATATGCAATACTCGAATTAAAACACCACCTCAATTCAATCATTGCATTTCGGTTCACTCGAGGTCGTTTTCAATGTGCAATGCTCGAATCGAAACACAATCTCAATTCACTCATTGCAGTTTGCCTTAATTGAGTTCGTTGGCAAAGGCAATGCTCGAATCAAAACACCATCGTAATTCGCTCATTGTAGTTTGGTTCATTCGAGTTCGTCGGCTATATGCAATACTCGAATTAAAACATCACGTGAATTCAATCATTGCATTTCGGTTCACTCGAGCTCGTTTTCAATATGGAATACTCGAATTAAAACACCATTTTAATTCACTCATTGAAGTTTGGTTCAATCGAGTTCGTTCGCAATAGGCAATACTCAGATCATAACCCTATCTCAATTCACTCATTGCAGTTTGGTTCACTCGAGTTCGTTTTCAATATGCACTACTCGAATCCACACCCCATTTCATTTAACTCATTGCAGTTTGTTTCATTCAAGCTCGTTTTCAATATGCAATGCTCGAATCAAAACATCACCTCAATTTACTCAATGCAGTTTGGTTCACTTAAGCTCGTTTTCAATATGCAATACTCGAATAAAAACACCATCTCAATTCACTCATTGCAGTTTGGTTCACTCGAGTTCGTTTTCAATATGCAATACTCGAATCCAAACCCCATGTCATTTTACTCATTGCACTTGGTTTCTTTCGAGCTCTTTTTTAATATGCAATACTCGAATCAAAACATTACCTCAATTCACTCATTGCAGTTGGTTTCTTTCGAGCTCTTTTTTAATATGCAATACTCGAATCAAAACATCACCTCAATTCACTCATTGCATTTTGGTTCACTCGAGTTCGTTTTCAATATGCAATACTCGAATCAAAACATCACCTCAATTCCCTCATTCCATTTGGTTCAATCGAGTTCGTTGGCAATATGCAATACTCGAATCACAACCCTATCTCAATTCACTCATTGCAGTTTGTTTTATTCGAGCTCGTTTTCAATATGCAATACTTGAATCAAAACCTCATGTTAATTCGCTTATTGCAGTGTGGTTCACTTTGAGTTCGTTTTTATTTGGGAACATGAATAGGTTCAGTGGTCAATAGAGTTATTTATTTATATTGTTGTTTAAGCTAACGTGAACAGTATACTGTATAGGAAATAACGAGTAGTAATTGTGTTGGTCTCGTCTTGTGCAGCCAAAATTATCATTACCATCCAGCTTGATAACTCTAGAATCATTCGAATCAGCTTTATTAATGAATTAAGTACCACAAAATTTACAACTTAAGTCTATTTATAATGCACGTACACACTCCGATGTTGTTCTGTCTCCATGTAAACTCATTATCACGGTACTAGTATAGAGCTTTATATTTTAACCTTGTATTCTTGATCTCCAGAGCCTGTAATCTGTGAGCCTTGGTGTTAAGATGTAAGAACTTGTGGAAACTATATAATAAAGGAATTCACGTGTGTAGTTTACATCACCCTACATTATTAAACCCAAAATCAAAGCAAGCATGTCATACAAAAGACACCACATGAGCTTAAAATAAAATAAAATATATCAGCTTAACAACACATGAGTCTTATTTGCCGCCGACTGAAGTTTGTTTTCAACGGGTCTACAAAGTTTAACAAAACAGATAAACTGGTTATCACGAATGAATTTAAACCTCCAATAGTTCAGATGAGATAATATCTAGTTATAATTTTGAAAGACTTTGGATAAATAATAGAATTTTTATAAAAGAAGCAGATATTTTGTAATTAGAAGAGTTGCTAGTGATCCCAATGTAACTAGAATTAGTCAGGAAGTGGTTTTGGACATGGATAAGAATTTATTCACAGATGAATTAAAAAGTTTAGATAATACGACAATGGGAAAGTTTATATTGGGATTGGAAATAATTCAGGTACCAGAGACTTGGGAACTATTTGGGGGGGCGGAGAAAGCGGGAAAGGGAGTGGTTGTGGGGATTATGGATACGGGATGTATTGTGGATCATGAGAGTATTCGAGAAAATTTTGTGGTGGAATATGGCTGGTTTGACCCGGTCTATTGGTTTAAGGAACCAGATGATATGCGATATCATGGAAGTCATGTAACGTAAGATAACTCAAGAAATTATGATTTTTATTTAATAAATTTCATTCAAATTTTAGAATTTATATTTAAATTTAAAAACCATATTCGAATTATTAATTATTGTAATTTTGCTCATTTTTTTTTAATTTTGTATCTCAAAGGGAACAATTGTGGGTAAAAATAGAATAGGAGTTGCCCCTGCTGCAAAACAAGCACAGTGCCGTGTATGCGATAAATATTGTACCAAGAAAAATTTCGACCGTGGTGCTCAATTTTTTTTTGTCCAACTCTATCTGATGGTTGTAAAGAAAATTGTTTGAAAAGAGTGGACATTGTAAATATGTCCTTTGGCTTTGAAGTAGTACCAAAATTTATTGACATTATTTCTGTACTTCGAACTGCTGGAATTATCCCTGTAGCATCGGTAGGAATTAATGGACCAAACTGTTCAAGTAAGGCCCGTCTACCTTCTTCTCATACATTTTTAAAATGCAGTTTTACAACAACTTAAAGATTTGTTTCGCTTAACTTTTATACCACTAAAAACTACGTAATCTATACTACCGAAAACC